>CAEFZP010003483.1:0-127500 GCA_903064625.1 Mallotus villosus | reverse complement strand
TGCAATAAAACCCCTGTGTCCCACAAGATGGACAGTACGGGGCAAAGCCATAAAAGCAGTTTTGTCACAGTATGGGTCAGTGCTGGCTAGCTTGCAGGAGATGGCTTGTGGTGCCTCAAATACTGCATCTACTGCTAATGGGCTGCTAGGGCAGTTTAGGAAAGGCAAAACAGTTTTGGGTCTCATCCTTGCCTCACCAGTGATTTTTGAGCTTGAGTGCCTGAACATCTCTTTTCAGAAGAGAACTGAAACCATTGCTGGCATGAGGGCTGCTGTTGAAGTTGTTAGGACCTCAATCAAGGCCAAAAAAAATGAGGAAAGTTTCAAAGCTCTGTTTGAAGAGGCGACGGCTGTGGTTCAGTCTTTAGGTGTTAAGCCTATTACCATTGCACAGACCAGACCGCCCCCAAAACGCTTCATTGAAGGAGCTGAGGCACATCAACCTAAAAGTGCCAAGGACCACTACAGAGGGGAGTTCTTTAAAGTCCTGGATATTGTAGATGCAAAGCTCAGTGAGCTATTTAACCAGAACGACTTGTTGACTTTGCAAAAGTTGGAAGAGACACTTCTGAGTGGAGTGATTGATGCTGCAGTCATTGGGAAATACCCAGAGTTGAACAGAGAGTCACTTTCAGTGCAGCTTTCTATGTTTCGCCTGAACTACTCATTTAGCAACAGTGCAGAGGCTGCAGGGATCATTCGTGGATTGCCTGTAGAGGTACGTAGTCTATTTGGGCAAGTGGAAAACCTGGTCAGGTTGCTTTTAGTAGTCCCTGTTTCATCCTGTGAGGCAGAGAGAAGTTTTAGTGTCCTCCGCAGGCTCAAAACTTGGCTCCGGTCCACAATGTCTCAAAACAGACTCAACCATGTTGCTGTCTGTCACGTCCATCAGGATAAACTTGACTTACTGGACAAGAAGTCAATTTGCAGCATTTGTGGCTGCAAATGACAGAAGGAAACAACATTTTGGCTCTTTTGCGTAGGCCAGTGTGTTTCAACCTTTTGTGTGCCACGGCACGTTTGACACTGAACAAAAAATCACACAGCACGCAAATTATTAGATGCAGGACTGTACAGTGCTATCCAACTTTTATTTGTGACTGAAAACTACACAGGAATTGATATGTATCAGTTCATTACATCCATTCTAATGTTGTTTACTTTTACCTTCACACACCAATTAGTTAGTGGAAATGTGGAAGAATATCACACTCTAGAGTAAAAAAAAGTTGGTGTATATTAAAATTCTTGATATTGTTTTTGCGTTTAACCTTAACCTTTGCCTGTGTCCGTTCATTGAGGCATAAGATATAACTAGGAACAGAAAATGTAATGTATTAAGAAAATATATTATTCTACAAAACTGTATGATTAGGCCTGCAATTAAAGAATGTATTTGATATTTATCAGTTAATTACTGCCATTCAAAATGTGTTTTCCTTTACAAATGTAGGCTATCTTTTTAGAAGAATAAAATACACTTGTGAATGTTTTGCAGTGTAGTTCTTTTATGACATATTTCTGTTAAAACCATTAATGGATCTGTCAGGTTTCCGATATGTGTCCCCCCCAATGTTAAACTCCTTCCTACGCCCCTGCAAACAAGGATGCCCTTTATCTCCTTTATTATTTGCATTAGCAATGGAACCTTTGGCGGAGATGATCAGGGGGGTATTCCATCAACGTCGCTAACGCAAGTCTCGCTAAAACGAATAAGTCTTACTTGGGTAAACGTCAACTCAGACTTAAGCCTCAAACCGTTCCACTAACGTTCCGTTCCACTAACAGGCAACGCTAACTCAAGCTAGACCTCAATAAGCTTAGACTGTGCAGCCCAGATAAGGCGATCGTCGAAAAGAGGAGTTATGTCGCAAAAAGCAAAGCGTAAACCAGCAGAGTGGTGTTGTTTCAGCAGCGTAAATTGTTCTTTTGAGTTTTTTTGGAGTTGTCCCAAAAAAGGGTTGCCGCAATTAACATGACATGGGAGAAAACTTGTCAAACCATTACGACCGTTAAAAAGCGTAAATTGTACACATACCAAATTAACATATATGCATTCAGTGATTCACTGATAATTAGCGTAATTTGATGAGCTGTTTGAAACCGTTCTGACAGTAGGCTGGCCTATGGCCGATATTCTCAACACGAGATTGAGAATATAACCCCAAAAAGAACGTGGCAGCAATTGAAAATTGTAGGATCAAATTCAAAACACTGAAGAAGGCCATGGTTAATTGAACTTGATGTGGGCTAATAATGTTTTTGTCTTCACATCTTGAACACAATTAGGCTACTTCAAAATAACTTTGCCGCACGCATTTATTAAGATAACAAATAAAAGGGTTGTCAAAGAACGGATATGCCATAAGCGATTGTAACTTGTCTAGACGCTCTGTTTAGTTTCTAAAGGCCTTATTTTATGTCACTTAACCAATGGCTTTTTAAAACTGTTAAAGTGACATTATTTCTTAACTTGTTTATTTAAATGTATATATTTTGGGGAAATGAATTAAACACGTAAATCGTTCATGTAGGCTATGCACTTCAAAAAGTCTTAATTTAGGCTACGTTTCCGAACACGGACTAAAATTCACCTAAATTCACGGACTAAAGTTCTTGCGCGCAAGAATTTACTCGACGGAACTGTCTTTTCAGATTCTGTTTCCGCTTGTTTGAAATTCTTTGCAACACATATTAGTTTAGCTTGACTTTTAGCCTGACACGGAGCAGGCTAGTTCTCAAGTATAAGTTACCTTGGTTACGTAGCTTGAACTAAAATAAGCCACCTTAATGGAACGGAACTCTCGCTAAAGTAAGTGAGACTTGGCGAAATAAGTCTCGCTTTTCCTTAATCGACGTTGATGGAATACCCCCCAGATCTAGCTCCTCAGTTGTTGGTATTCAAACTAAAAAACAAATACACAAGATCTCACTGTATGCAGATGATGTTCTTTTATTTCTGAACAATCCCATATCCTCCGTCTCAGCTGTTGTCCAGATAATAAATTAGTTTGGGGTGTTCTCTGGCTATAAAGTCAACTATGGAAAATCATTAGCTTTACCACTAGGGAACTTGACCTGTTCTGACTTATCGGGTTACATTCCTTTTCAGTTGTCCCCTAATGGGTTTAGATACTTGGGAATTAATGTCTGTTGTAATTTCGATGATATGGTAAAAATGAATTTAGACCCAGTGGTGAATGAAATTCGAAAAAATCTTCAAAGATGGAGCCCTTTGTTAATATCATTGCTTGGCAGAGTTGCCATCATTAAGATGAATGTCTTACCCAGACTATTATATCCATTGCAGATGCTACCCAATTATATTCCAGTTAAGTTTTTTAAATCACTACATAGTTTGATAAGTAAATTTGTATGGAAGGGCATTGTAGAATGCCCTTCCATTGGAGAAACTGCAGTTACCAAGGGACAAAGGGGGGTTAGCACTGCCAAATATAATGTATTATCATTGGGCCTCACAAATAAGATATATTACTGAATGGTTAAATAATGATGCTAGTTCCACATTTCTGGATTTGGAAAATATTGGATGTGAACCTGTACTGTCGGATATGCCCTTTATAAATAATGCAATTTCACTACAGGGAATAAACGATAATTTTATTGTTCGAAATACCCTTAAAACATGGAATCAAGTACGTAGACACTTTGGGATTAAAAATCAACTCTCTATTCTGGCGCCTATTGTTTGCAATCCTGATTTTGAATTGTCATGTTTAGATGTGGGTTTTAAAACATTGAATGATGCTGGTATCTTTCGAATACAAGATCTCTTCTCAGATGGGACTTTAAAATCTTTCTCTCAACTCAGGACTGAATTCGATCTCCCTCAAACACAATTTTTCCGTTATTTACAGTTTAGGAGCTATATCCATTCTATACCAACATATATGAGTGGCTTGAATATCAATCCGCTTGAAAAGACGCTATTAAAGGCCTCTTCTCTAAATAAGAAAGTTTTAAGTTATATTTACTCTCAAATGTTTGTCAACATTCCTACAATTAATAGTAAAATTTCCTGGGGTGAAGATTTTGGATTCCATCTGGATGAGGGGATGTGGAAGAAGATCTTGTTGAATGCAAAGAAAATTACTTGTTCTAATAAATCCTATGAGACTCAATATAAGATTATCCACAGACTGCATGTCCTGTTATTCGATGTAAATATGACCCTATGTGCTCATCATTATGTGTGAAATGTAAAAGTAGTTCTGGCATGGACATCTAATGTGGTCATGTCCAAAAATATCAAGTTTCTGGCTATCGGTCAAAAATGAGATTAAGAACATTTTTAAGATTGATATTCCACTAAACCCATATCATTTTGTTTTGGGACTGGATGCAAAATGTGAGCGTAGATACAGGTACATTCTTCGAGTGGCTCTGTATGCTGCACGCCTCACAATACTACATAAATGGTTAGATGAAGATCCTCCTAATATTGCAATGTGGTATGAAAAATGTATGTCCATCTTGCCATTGGAGAGACTGTCACATGTGGTGCGAAATACACTTGATGTATTTGTAGGAGAATGGTCCCCATTGGAATTGTACCTGGGGGAGGAATGTTCTAGAGTGATGTGTATAGGGGTATGCATTTGAGGAGAGACCGGAGAGCCACACGAGATATTTGATTTGGCACTGCATCTACAAGTCATATTTTAGTTTATGTTATTTTTATTTTATTTCTTTTTGTGACTGTCTGTTTGTGTCTCATGGTCTACATGTCTGTGTCACTTTGTGGTTCCTTGTGTTGTCTCACATAAAAAATAAAATAAATAAAGAGTGTTAAAAAAAAAGAACACCCTTTGAAACAAGCGAACCCCCTAGAAAGAAGCTACTGTAACGACGTTGTCACTGGCAATATTTCAGACGGAATCGCGATTCAAGCAGTACAAGATGCGGTCTCACTCAAATTCCAAGTTTCACACAAATCACTAAAATATGCTGACCCGCTGGCTGTGTTCGCATTCGCCATATCTTTAGCTAAAGAATTTGATTGAGACCGTGTCTCACTCAATACACACCATAGATATATCTATGGTGTGTACTGTCTTTGATGCCACAGCTAAACTTGATGTCAAAAGAAACATTCTAATTCCTGGCATTACACATTGCCCTCCTTCTGTTTTTTGGTTCAGAATTGACCGAACTATCAAATTACGAAAATACTACTATGATGCTTTCTAGCATGGCTGCCACGTAAGACTAGCCGGTCTCACAGGCGACCCGCACTCGCTCAAATTACAAAGACTTTCACGTGCTAGAACGTCTCTATCATGTTGTATCCATGCATCGTTGCTAACGTGTTTAGACGTAGTGACGTAGGCTAGAACTGAGTACCCTTCGGTGACAAAATATTTTTTTTGCCACAAAAACGTAATTTAAACTTAAACCATGCATCGGAACGTAAATAGAAATACAAGCAAATCAATCGCTACCAAGACAACACTTTTGACACCTACGTTGTCTATGTAGTCCAAATATTGACTGAGGCTTAGGGGTGGGAAAATAAATATATATGTGAGAGAACAAAGGTTGTGCCCTTGCGGAAGGCAAAGCACACCCAATAATAAAACCAGCAAAAACAATAGGTGGCCCCTAATAATAATACCAACAATACCAATAGGGTTCTTCCTGACGGAGGAATCCTAATGAATATGATTGACATGATTTGACCTGCAGCAGGTGATTGGACAGATGTGACCCAAGTCACATCTACCCAATCACTTGCTTATATATAAAAATAAAAATTCCCACCCCACCGACACTGCCACTAACATGTTGTTATCCACATTAACTGAATCACTGGACACCCTCTGTCCCCTGTCAACTAGGCCTGCGCGATCTTCTCCCTCCTGCCCGTGGCTCACTGATGTTATTCGTGAAGAACGTTCCACCCTTCGAGCAGCTGAGAGGAGATGGCGCAGGTCTAACGACAGTCTAAGTATCACTCCCTCCTCAAATCCTTCTCCGCCCATATAACTGATGCTAAAACTCACTACTTCTTAAACAAAATTAACTCTGCCTCAAACCCTCACAAACTTTTCTCTACCTTCTCCACCCTTCTTAACCCACCCCCCACCCCCCCTCCACTCTGACAGCAGACGACTTCTCCTCCTTCTTTGAGAAAAAAGTTGCTGACATTAGCAGTCGGTTCACTGAACCAACCTTTCCTATTCACTCACCCTCTATGACTGACCCTACTAAATGTCTCGACTCTTTCTCTGCCCTCTCTGAGGCAGAGATCTCTGACCTCATTCTCTCTCATCGACCCACCTCCTGTCCCCTTGATCCAGTCCCCTCCCTTTCAAACCATCTCTCCCTCCATCATAACATTTCTTCTCCATGTCCTCAACTCTTCTCTTACTTCCGGCACTTTCCCCTCTGCCTTCCCCACCAATCGGGCTTCAAGACGGGCCACTCCACTGAAACTGCCCTCCTGTCAGTCACCACGGCCCTCCAGTCTGCCAGAGCGGCCTCGAGGTCATTCGCCATCATTCTGCTGGACCTCTCTGCAGCATTTGATACGGTTAACCATCAGATCCTGCTCGCCAGACTCTCCGAGATGAGCATCACTGGCTCTGCACTTCAGTGGATCTCATCATACCTGTCCGATAGATCCTACCAGGTCTCCTAGGGAGGCGATGTGTCTGACCCCCGCCAGCTCTCCAGTGGTGTCCCACAGGGCTCCGTCCTTGGACCCCTCCTCTTCTCCCTGTACACCACCTCGCTTGGACCAATCATCACCTCCCATGGCTTCTCCTACCACTGCTACGCTGACAACACCCAGCTCTACCTGTCGTTCCCCCCGACCGATCCGGGGATCTCAGCCAGGATTGAGGCCTGCCTCACAGACATCTCCACCCGGATGACCAAGCACCACCTCCAGCTGAACCTCGCCAAAACCAAACTCCTCATCATCCAGACCAAGCCCTCCATCTCCCATGATCTCTCAATAACCCTGGGATCTGCGACGGTGACCCCTTCATCCTCTGCCAGGAACCTCGGGGTTACCATGGATGACGAGCTCTCCCTCACAGCCCACATGGCTGCTGTCTCCCAGTCGTGTAGATTCACCTTCTACAACATCCGGAACATCAGGAGATACCTGTCTGAGCACTCCACCCAGCTGCTGGTCCAAGCACTTGTCCTCTCCAAGTTGGACTACTGCAACTCGCTGCTCGCCGGGCTCCCAGCATGCGCAACCCGCCCTCTCCAGAGGATTCAGAAGGCAGCGGCCCGTCTGGTCTTCAACCTACCCAGACGCTCCCATGTTACCCCGCTCCTCGTCTCCCTTCACTGGCTGCCCTTCACGGCCCGTATCAGATTCAAGGCCCTGGTACTGACCTTCCGAGCGGTGAATGGGACTGCACCCGACTACATCAAGTCTCTCCTCCAGCCCTACACACCCCACCCGCCACCTTCGGTCTTCCTCTGATAACCGTCTGGTGGTCCCACCGCTCAAGACCGCCCGGTCCCAACACAAGCTCTTCCCCTGTCTGCCCCCCCAGTGGTGGAATCAACTCCCCACCCCCATCAGAGACACTGACTGTCTCCCCACCTTCAAGAAAAGGCTCAAGACACACTTGTTCCGGGAATACAACGGTACCTAGGAAAGATCTGCTGGACATGATGTTAGTTTCCTCCAGGATCACAAGGACTCTTACTTAGAGACCTGCTGCTCTTGTTGGTTAGCTGTAACTGAAATTCTTGTACTCAATGTGAGGTAGTTTACTGTTATTTGCTCTTCCACAGGTACACTCGTGCACTTTAAGATTCATGTTGTTCAATTGTAACTTGTTTAACTTCATGCTCTTATGATTCTTCCCTTTGGCACTTATTTTAGTTTTTTTCACAAGGTATTCATGTTTGACTTCTTGCAATGTTGGGGATATCTCGTTGTTATGATCAGTGACCTATGCACTTTTGTAAAGCTCTCTCTTGGAAGTCGCTTTGGATAAAAGCGTCTGCTAAATGAATAAATGTAAATATTATGGGCCAATTAGGGTCTTTATTTTGTTGCCTAGGCAAGCCTGTGCATTAATCTGTGCCTGCGGGGAACCTTGCCATACAATAATAAGTGACTTATCACAGTATTTATAGCCCCAAAGTAGGCTTATTCCGCACACTAGGACACCACCACACAATGGCGTATGTAGCAGCCAAATGTGTTGTCACCCAACATGTAATGTCTCTGTTTGTACACTGGGTGAGTGACGAGTCAGCCTACCTGTTGGGACGCTTTAGGCTACTAACGAGCAGTCCTCATGGATATTTGTAACAGTCAACTGTCTTCTAGGCTATGTTTTGAAATATGTTTTTTTGCTTCAGAATTCAGATTAAAGTTAGACCATTTATTTTTAACTTCATCAGTTCTGCGCCCTTCTCCAGATACAGCGTTCACTGCATGAGTAATTGCATTCCATGCATTGGTTTTATTTACTGCTTTGTATCCACCACTGACACTATTAAATATGATGTGCCGTTTGTCGCTAACTTCTTGCTGCTGTACCTTCACTTCAGAATTACTTACATTTTTCTGTCTTTTGTAGAGGCCTCCACCGTCTTTTTGACATTTCTCCGAGCGTGCAAACGGCCCTGCCATCTCATGCCCTTTTAGGCTGGTGACCATCATGAGGAGGAGGTGCCAAGCTGTTGTGGCTGCGTATGGATCTTCCACACGCTACTGAGGTCCCTGACAGTGTACAAGTGTAAAAATTGCCAATATGTGTTGTTTTTTCCTTATTACTGTGTGAGAGTGCAATTATCCAATCCACCAAGCAACTCAAATCGAGAGTGAATACCAACAGAAGAATATTGCAGGGGATTTTGGCAAAAAAAATTGTCACCAGCCTGGTGGTCACACACTGTGGGATGGCATCCCATTCCTCAGCCAGGATTTCTCGCAAGTCAGCCAACATGTTTAGGTTGGTCACTCTGGCACATACAGCACGCCCAAAGTTGATCCCACTTGAAGCTCAAAACGAGAGTGAATACCAACAGAAGAATATTGCAGAGGATTTTGGCAAAAGAAATTGGGCCGCTACCCACACGGTTAGCTGTGTTGCTCATTCCACGAATGCACGATCCTTACAAGTTGTACCTCGTTGTAAAGGTGACAAATTAGGCTTTCCAATTATATAAAATACAACACCAATAGGTATTATGGAACGGGAGGAATAATCGACTGAAATAACGTTTCCGAACTTTTTTTGAGGGGTTTATGTCGGTTCTTTCAAAGTGAGAAACTTCAAATTGAGTAACATCTGCAGATAATTGTGTCGTACATGTGTAAATAAAATATAATTTTACATTAATATAAATATAATGTAAAGTTGAAGAATGGGTCAAATACAGCTTTTCTAGTTTTATTGAAATTATTTTACACAATGTTACAGCATGTGGCATTAAGTTTTCCACAACTTAGAAACGAGTTGCATGATTCTATGACATTACAGGCATCTCTCCTCATGGTTCAACCAGAGAGGGTGCTGAAACAAAACAAGCTTCAAAAGACATGTCCCCCCCCTTCCAACTTGGAGCAATTTGTAGGAAATACAACAACAACAAAAACTGACCGCAAACTACGTTGTGGCCTGAACAGCCTTTTAAAATAAAGCCTTAATAACTTCCCCATCTCAGACCTTTAGGTACCTCACATCTATCATTCTTACTACAATTCCTAGTCAACAGGCTTCCATAGATTGTACACTGGAGGGCTCCGTCAAAGCTACCTTCCCACCCAACCACAGAACCCCCTCCCTAGCCGTCCTGTTGGTGAACTTTGACCAGCAGCAGGTTCTGAGGAGCTCCGCTGTGACCTCTGACAGTTTGGGCACAGTTGGCACCGCGGCGTCCAGGGTGATGCCTCGTCATGAGAACTGGATCTGCTGCACGCCAGGAATCTGCTAAGTCAGACCAACATGTGAATACACAGCAGGATGAGATCACTACTGCATCATACCATGTAGGTACACTCTTGCACTTTTGAGGTCCATGTTGTTTAATTGTAACTTGTTTAACTTCATGCTCTTATGAGTCTTCCCTTTGGCACTTATTTTTGGTTTTTCCCAATGTATGCTTCATGTTTGACTACCTGCAATGTTGGGGATATCTCGTTGTTATGAGTGACCTATGCACTTTTGTAAAGCTCTCTCTTGGAAGTCGCTTTGGATAAAAGCGTCTGCTAAATGAATACATGTAAATGTCCGTGAAAATACAAACAATCACGTTCAAGTTCATTAGCACTGACAGGTCTGAGTAACACGGAGGAGGTAAGGAACACATGCGTTTGTCTGATTCATCAGCAGGAAAGGAGTGAAGAAAACAAAGGACTGAGGAGATGACTACAAGTGAAGCTCGTCGTCCACTCTGAATTATATGCTGGCAATTGCTGTTAAACTCATACTCAATTAACTAACTTCCAAACTACAATTTGTGGTTTCATAATTTTAACACTGCATCTTAAATGTTGGCTGACGGTAGCATAAACGGTGCAACACAGATCTGCGTGGGATACGTTGAAAGGTATGGGTTTTAGGATTACATTTCTTCAAGATTTAGCATAACCCCAAAAACATTACGGATGCATTGGGAGTATGCTGTGTGTTTATGTCAGTTGTTGTGTTTTAGTTTGATGGAACCTTCACTCACATCCTCCGGTATTGGGACAACAAGCATTAAAACAATATGAAGGCAGATCTGTATAAATATGGTTGGAGGACGCAGGTCAGTACCGTATTTTTGGAACATAAGACACATTTTCTATAAACCACACCCCACCAGAATGGGAGCTTTGTGTTTGTAAATCTGAGTATAAACCGCATTGTAATATATGCCGCACTTGATACTGGAACAATGATACCAAGCAATGCACAAGTATAGGCAGTACAGCAGGCCGAAACACACTTCGAAAACGTAAGTAAGTGCTTAATGTATGTTTTCTATTACCCGGGAGTTAACTAATATTTGCCTTTAGAGGCGTGAGTTCTAAATATTTCTGACGGTCCCCAAAGAGTGTTATTTTTCCGAAACGGTAGCTAGATAGCTTTAGTTAGCTACCGGGCTAAGTTAGCGAGCATAATACTTGTAGCAATGCTACTACTATGCTAGCAGACATCCACACCTGCAAAAACTAATTGCAGGGAGGTGGCTTTACCGTCTATGCATATATGCAACGTTATGCTGTGAGACCAGCATTCGAACGATCACGTACAGTATGTGCAACGCTACTGCTTAACGGGTTAAATAGCATTCACAAAAAAGTGCTTCGACACTTGTTTTGTTATAAAAACCTTAAAGAAGCCGCTTCGAAATATAAACCGCACCACCACAAGAAAAATATAAAATTGAGTTATAAAACCGCGGTTATATTTCCAAAAACTACGGTAGTGGTCTGAGGAGCCATTTTTGAATTAATGGGACCAGTGGTGTTGGGGCTTACCTGTTGATATGAGGTGGTGTACACCATGACGTTTTGTTGCTGTCCATCCGCCGTTATGATGCCCGCAGGCAGCGTGTTCGCTGAACGACAAAAAAACAAGGAGATTTTCTACAACAGAATCCCGATGGCCACAATATTTGGTGTGATAAGCATAGATAGCGGGAAAACCTATGCACTATCTGTGTCAGAGAAATATAAAGATTTGGGAAGCTCTCGCCCGTCCACTTACTGAAGCTGTCGTCTGCTAGCTCCTCCCCCAGGCCTTCTCCAACAGACACACCTGGCATTCCCTTCTCCCCTTTCATCGCCTAGGAGACAGCAGGAAGTTGTCAGTTAGCTCCAGTGCGGGAAACGCTAGTGCATGGTGTGTCTCCTCACTCAGGCTCACCTCTCTGAACTTCTGCAGGTAGAGTTTGAGTGGCTCCACATACATGTCGAAGCCTAGAGTGGACATGGCAAACAGGATGTCCTCTCCATTGATGGTCTTCCTCTTCTCCTGGTGGCAGCGCTCACTGGCCTCAGAGGTAATGAAGCTGATGAACTCGCTGACGCACTCCTGCACACACTCCTTCGCGTCTTTCGCTATCTGTAACACACACACACGTCCACCAAAGACCTTTGAGGAAAGAACGGTGATGAAACTATTCAAATATGTCTGGTGGCAATGCCTCAACTTCTGCTCTGTTTACCTTTCCTGTCTGTGGAACAGCATTCTTCATGATGCGGGCAACATTAGCAATAGGTAGATAGATGTCCTGCTCCCGGAAGTTCTCTTTGATGCTACCATCATCATGGTCATTCAAGCCCTCCTCTCCATCATCTTCACAAGACATAGGAATGCAAACATTAAACATTAAAGTATGGTTATCTTTGGGGAACATGACTAAAGCCACTTCCTTTAAAGGCACAGTTATACAACTGCATCTCAGCTAGAACAAACTCAAACTCAAACAATCCTTGGAAATTCACCATCTGGGGACTGCAAGACGTAGTGACTTCCAGCCATGTACTCTCCACTGATGCCCAGCTGAGAGGCGTCCGTCGTAGAGCCGTCTCCGTCCATGTCACAAGCTAGCTACTGTAAGAACATATTTAGAAAGAGTTGTTAGTGAGCTAGGCTAGCTAGCGCGATCTAGCTGCGACAGGCGAGGAACTTGGTACTGTAAATAGGACGCTATGGTAAAATTGAGGGACATATAACAGTTCGACGTATTAAAAATTGTGAAAAAAGGCACCAACAAGATAGCTGTTTTGGAGGTGCTAGAATTCAACAATGATGGATTGATAGCGTAAACATATCGTTTGTGAAAAGATCTCAAGTCACTTTGCATTGCATTTCACGCGCGTCAACAAAGGTATCTATCGTTAGCTAAAATAAGCTAAGCTAGCATTTCAGAGCACAACGCAAACATACCATCACAGTCAATAATGGCGAGCTAGTTAGCAAAGCTTGCTAGCTGGCAAACCAGCCATTAATTGTATTGTGTAACGTTACCTGTTGCAGATAATCAATACTTGAACAAACGTTTCTAGTAAGCTATCCATCGCAAAAGTTCGAATTGTAAGCAGTCTGACAGCTTGCGCTAAGAACTGCCATTGTTGCTATACGATTCTGGCCTGTTCGCGCAGAGCAGGACATGGCTCGGCCTTAAGTGTAATTAATATTTTACCGATAATTCACCCACTACCTACTTCCTGCCATTCGCTGCTCATTCACACAGACGACAAATACAAATCTGTCAGAGACGGACATTTCCATTCGAGCTAACGAGAAACCGGTTAGCAATCATTGGCCGGAGCCCGACACAAACCTGCAATGAAGCCCTGGTTGGTTACCTTCTCAAAACGGCCGTTTGGTTGGACAGAAAATGGCTGCGAAAGAACCAGTCCTCGGCCGTCCTCAGGACACAAGCCGACTGTTGCACCGTACCTTCCAACCGCAAGAAGGCTGTTCTGCTAAGTATACAACCGCCCCTGGTACAATACAAATTAAATGCACAAGCTGTTCAACGTGAAACACCCGCCCTTTGGGTGAGTTTCTCAAATACTCATTGGAATTCAGAATTCAATGTGACAATATCAGAATCATGTTTATTGGCCAAGTAGCCTACATTTTCACATACAATGATTTTTTCATGGGTTTGGTTGCTCTCAATGTACTTAAACTGAAAAAATACAGTTAAGATTCAAATAAATAAATATAATAAAATATAGTAATTTGTCAACTGTTCATTAGAGTGACGGCAAGGGGGAAACAACTATTCCTGTGTCTGGTGGTTTTGGTGTACAGTGAGGGGTCCAATGATTTTCCCTGCTCGTTTCCTGTCTCTGGAGATGTACAGATCCTGGATGGTCGGCACCTATAATCATTTCTGTAGACCTGACTGTCCGTTGTAGTCTGTTCCGGTCCAAACCCTAAAAGGTTCAATATAGAACCTTGTGTTTTTAGAGTGTGGCCAGGATCGTCGGATGAGAACCTGTTTTTAAGCTTTTCAGAGTAGCTTCTCTTTGCTACCCTGATCTCCTTTGTCAGTGTGTTCCTGGCCTGGTTGTATAGGATCCTGTCCCCACTCCTGTAGGCCTGCTCTTTGGCCTTTCAGAGCTCTCTGAGCTTTGCCGTAAACCAAGGTTTATTATTACTGAAGGTGCAGAAATGGTGGACACAGGGTCATAAACTGATGTAAGATGTCACAGTGTCAGTAAGTTTGTCCAGCTCACTCTTGCAGTATAGCGGTTTTAAACTGCTTTCTCCCCTCTACCAGTGTCTATTCCTTTAAACCTCTTAAATTATTGCATTTGTTTGACTTACTGCATTGCCGTGGCCATCTCTACTTTAACAATTTAACAAACAGTTTAACTTCCTAAACTGATACAGTCTAGACTGACCTGTGTAATTACTGATAATCAGCCCAACGCGTAGGCCAGATGGATTGGTAAAATCAGAGACTTACATCTAGAGAAAGATATTTTTTCCTGTATCTCTCTTTGTACTGAAATGTAGTTTTGTTTTCCTCCCAGGTGGCCGCTGGCTTTGGGAAAAAGGTGTGGTTTTATTTTTTACAATCTTGTCTAACCTGATGTGAATGTCACTTTATGGTGGAATTATTGAATTTGCCATGTTTCAAGAGTCCCAATAACGTGCATATCAATGCACTCCCACCTTGACACTTGAGTGAGTATGACGATATTAACTGCTGCAGTATTTTTCAAATGCCTTAGAATATTGTAGAACACAACACATTCAATTAAATTATAGCTACATAATGTTGCATATAGTAACAACATAGTTAAAGATGATAGTTAAGGTAGCTAGATATAAACTATACCTTAATAAAGACAGAAAAAATAGATAGATGGATAGACAAAAGTATTCATTATACATGAGTGTGTGTGTGTGTGTACTCTATAGGATCGTTTGAGGAGAAATACGTGGAACTGAGCTGTCTCGGCCAAGGTGGCTTCGGCTCAGTCTACGCTGGACTCCGTATAGATGACAATCGGCCTGTAAGAATGACATAACACACACAAATATACACACTCACACACAGAGCAGTATATTATTTTGTATAAATCCACATGTTGTATTTCCCCCTACCCATCTCTTTCGATAAGGTGGCAGTCAAGCATGTTCCCAATGATAAGGTGATACATACGACTGTGGTGAGTGGACCAACCCGCTTTTTTACAATTCATATATATCATTTTAAAATCTCATTCTGAATTGTCTGTGTAATCCCAAAATTGTCTGTGTAATCCAAAACCACAGTCTTCCAACAGATAACATCCCTATTTCAGCATGAACTCTACCTGGTTGTTGTGTTCTCTGTGTTTAAGACCCTGGGAGGGAAGCTCCACCAGTTCCCCCTGGAGGTGGTGCTCCTACTGATTGTAGGACAGGGTGGGGAGGACATGGCTGACAAGGCCAGGGATGAGGAGGTGAGGGGTGAGGCCAGGTTTGGAGGTGGAGGAGACGGTCAGGCAGCAGTGGAGCTGCTGGACTGGTACGAGCTGGACCAAGAGCTCATTATAGTTCTGGAGAGGCCTGTACCCGCCGTGGAACTGTTTGAATATATCCAGGAGAGAGGAGGATATCTCCCAGAGGATCAGGCCAAGGTGAGTGTGTGCAGACAAGTTCGTCACAGCCATCCACCTCCAAAGAGCTATTTGTGAAAGTCATCTTTCTCTGTGTCTCTTTCTCTTTCTGTAGATCATTTCTGAGGCAGCTGGTTGAGGCCATGGTCAATTTCCACTCTTGGGGTGTCCTCCACCGAGATATTAAGCCAGAGAACCTTCTGGTGGAGACCGGTTCTGCAGTTCCACGGATTAGGGTTCTGGACTTGGCTGTGGCTGCATTATTCAAGACGCACCCTACACCGAGTTCCTTGGTACGTTCCCTACTCTTGTATTTTCTCTCACCCCCCCTCCCCCAATCCATATTAAAGAGCAATACATCATCGAAGATTCACCATGATGACAAACACAAGGACTTGAGTGGAAATAAAGAATGACTCAGTTGCAATTGCACCCAATCACATCGTACACACACTTACTTTTGCGGTTTAACTAACGGTTTGTTTTGTGTGTGTGTGTGTATCAGGGACCAAAATGTACATCCCTCCTGAATGGTACCTCCATGGTTCCTACCAGGCGGTTCCATCTGCTGTCTGGCAGCTGGGGGTACTCATATACAGTCGTATGCAAAAGTTTAGGCACCCCTCTGAGGCTGCATGATAATTTCCTGTCTTCACCAAAAAAGATCAATATAATATTGTAATATTACTTTTCTAGTTAACACTGAGTGCTGGGGTGTTTTCCAGACAAAGATATTTGGTGTAGCAGTATTTAGTTGTGTGAAATTAAATCAAATGTGAAAAAAAGGCTGTGCAAAAGTTTGGGCACCCTTATCATTTATTTGATTTGAATACCTCTGCCTACTAAATGCTGATTAACTGCAACACATAGTTAGTCTGATTAACTCGTTAAGCCTTCAATTACATAAAAAGGTGCATTCAATCATTAGAAAGGGTATTTAAGTTAGCCAATTGCAAGTTTTGCTTCTCTTTGATTCTCCTCTGAACAGTGGCAAAATGGGGGCATCAAAACAGCTATCAAATGATCTAAAAACAAAGATTGTTCAGCAGTATGGTTTAGGGGAAGGCTACAAAAAGTTATCCCGGAGGTTTCAGCTATCAGTTTCCACTGTGAGGAATGTCATTAGGAAATGGAAGGCAACAGGCACAGTTCTTGTTAAGGCCAGAAGTGGCAGGCCAGGAAAAATAACAAAGAGGCAAAGGCGAAGAATGGTCAGAATGGTCAAGGACAACCCTCAGATCACCTCCAAAGAGCTGCAAGGTCATCTTGCTGCAGATGGTGTCACTGTGCATTGCTCGACCATTCAGCGCACATTGCACAGAGAACAGCTGTATGGGAGAGTGATGCGGAAGAAGCCTTTTCTGCACACGCGCCACAAAAAGGCTCGCTTGAGGTTTGCCAAACTACATTTGAACAAGCCAGGCTCATTTTGGAACAAAGTACTGTGGACTGATGAGACAAAGATGGAGTTATTCGGTCACAACAAGAGGCGTTACGCATGGAGGCAAAAGAACACAGCATTCCTAGAAAAACACTTGCTGCCCACAGTAAAATTTGGTGGGGGGTCCGTCATGCTGTGGGGCTGTGTGGCTAGTGCAGGAACTGGGAATCTAGTTAAAGTTGAAGGTCGTATGGATTCAACTCAGTACCAGCAAATTCTGGACAATAATGTTCAAGAATCTGTAACAAAGCTGAAGTTACGGCGCAGTTGGGTGTTCCAGCAGGACAACGACCCGAAACATTGCTCCAAATCCACTAAGGCATTTATGCAGAGGAACAACTACAATGTTTTGGAATGGCCATCCCAGTCCCCAGACTTGAATATAATTGAAAATCTATGGGGTGACTTGAAGCGGGCTGTCCACGCTAGGCACCCATCAAACCTTACTCAACTGGAGATGTATTGTAAGGAAGAATGGTCCAAATTACCTCAATCCAGAATCCAGACACTCATCAGAGGATATAAAAAGCGTCTAGAAGCTGTTATTTTTGCAAAAGGAGGCTCTACTAAATATTAATGTGATTTTTCTGTTGGGGTGCCCAAATTTATGCAAGTGTCTAATTCTCTTATGATGCGTATGGCATATTTTCTGTTTATCAAATAAACCTTATTTCACGGCTAAAATATCACTGTCCATGACGTATGTGTATATATATGACAAAGACGTTCCTCATCCAAACGCCCAACATTTTATAGATGAAAGTAATGGAGATTATCAGGGGTGCCCAAACTTTTGCATACGACTGTATAACGTGCTGTCTGGGATATTCCACTTTTGCAAACCTGATCACGTCCTTTATTGTGATCCTATCCCTACCATGGATGGGTTTTCCAGCCGTAAACCACGCATCCACACGCAGACGAGAAATAAACACACACACTCACACAGAGGCACACACATGCTTTCTGTCTGTATCTAACTGCCACTTCTCTCCTATTCTCTGCTATCTTTCTCTTTCTTTCTCTCTCCAGAATGCAAGAATCTCCTGAAATTGTTTTGGCAAAGTGCCCCAAAGATCGGCCTACTCTAGAGGAAGTTCTTCTCCACCCGTGGCTGCATCCAGAGGAGGAGAGGAAAGCAGGGAGACAGAAAAAGAGAAAGGAAAGAAGAGATGCAGAGAGTAGCACAGGAGAGGAGAGAAAGAGATTGCTGGAAGAGAGACAGGATTCGGGGGAGTCTTCGACGGCACTGTCCCTTGAGCCCAGAGGCCCTCTGCCTGTGCTGCCCAAAGGCCCTCTGCCTGTGCTGCCCAGAGGCCCTCTGCCTGTGCTCCCAAAGGCCCTCTGCCTGTGCTGCCCAGAGGCCCTCTGCCCGTGCTGCCCAGAGGCCCTCTGCCCTGTGCTGCCCAAAGGCCCTGGTGCCCGTGCTGCCCAAAGGCCTGGTGCCCGTGCTGCCCAAAGGCCTGGTGCCCGTGCTGCCCAGCACCGAGCCCTCTGCTCCTCCTGAGCCCCCAGCAGAGTCCTGGTCGACTCCAGCACCCCCAGAGCCTCCTGCACATAAGAAGCCCAGCCTTGGTGACCACCACCGACCCCCTGAGCACCTCTGCACATCCAGACGGCCTCCAGGTCTGCCTCCAGAGCTTCCCCGGCTTTTCACCCTGCCTCCTGGCGGCCTCCAGAACTGCCCTGGCCTTCGTCTCTGCCCTCCCCCGGTCGTCCTCCCAACCTTCCCCACTGTCCCTTTCTCCCCGTCGCCCTCCTGACAAAAAAAAACCACACACACATCTATAACCCCCCTCCCCCGGACTACATTCAGGAGAGAGTAGGATATCTCCGAGGATCAAACCAAAGATATCTCCCAGGGATTTCCAAGCCGTAAGACACTCACACGAGACACACATTGTCTGTATCTAGCCGACCACAATCCCCTCCACTTCTCTCATATTTTCTGCTATGTGTCGTTCTCTCTTTCCTTTTCTCTTCAGAAGATATGAACCTACAGAAGGAAGCGGTTTGGTAAAGACCTGCCCACTCTGGAGGGAATTCGGCTCCACCCTTGGCTGCAGTGGTCCAGTCCCTCCCCTTCACCTCTGGGAACACACCATGGGTCGGTGTGCAGCTCATCCACTGCCTCACCGAAGACCACCTGCGACAAAACATCAAAAGTCCCAAGCATATTTACTACAAACTAAATAAATAACACAATATATGCTTAACTAGTCTGTTTATTTCTGGGAATTTAAATCTCCAAATACTGATTTCAAAGTGAAAGTGATCTTCTGTCCTTTTTAGCTCATACTAGAATAGTGCCCATGTCCGTGATGCAGGCGGTGATTGAGACGGTTGTAAGTTAATTCAATGACACACAGGCAGCCATTATTATCAAGTTATCGATACAGTGCTCGTCACGGCTCTCGCTGCTGCAGTCTCAATCTGTGTTTGTTGTGTGTCTAACCTCTTCCATGTGTGAGAGGTTCTAAAGTACATTTCCCTAGTTAAAAATTACTTCCTCCTTCATTGTTGCTCCCGATGGGCAGGCTAGCACTTTGCATGGCAGCTGCACCGCCGTCGGTGTATGAGTGTGAGCCTTCCTTCCTGACGCAGAACTAATAGAACATGTGTCCATGCCTCCACACGATTACTGTGGTATATAACACTGTCACAAATGAGTCTGAGTTACTTGTTTTCTGCTTGGCAGAGTCCTCTGGCTAATCCCACATGACCCCCTGACGTGTAATCCAGTTTGCCTATCATCTGGGTGTGAAAATCGTTCTGCTGCAGAACGTCCATCGATGTAGCATTGGGATCCAGGCACTTTCCATTACCGGGTCAGGTGGACAAAACAGCCACTCCACATAGCTGAAAGCCCACAAAGTCATGTAAGTCCATTCTTCCACTACTGATAGGAGTTGTACATTGGAAACCGTACCTGAACGGGAGGGGCAGCAGATTGGAGCGTTGGTGTAGGCATTGAGGAAGGTAGCACCCAGCTCCCTCATGAAGTTTATGTATGGTAGTTGAACCATAGACCACCCAGGGTCCAAAGTCAGTTGGTCATCCTTCGTATGAAATGGAATTACGCTCCAAAGAGAAAACTCCTTCTGTTTCATACCCTCAATTTAACCTTAAAGGGGTCATAGAATGCAAAACCGAGTTTACCTTGTCATAGTTGAATAACGACAGTTTGTGGTTAAAATGGACATACAAGAGGACCTCAAGTGCCATTGACACTTCTTTCCTACACAAATCTCACAATTTGAAACTGCCGCTGTAAAACTGGCGGTTTCCAAAAAAACACAGAGTTGGCTCTGGTCTGTACTTTAAATACAGAGAAGTGCGTCCGTATTCTTCACCATGGATCAGTGTGCATTGGACGACTGATCATCAAATTCAAATCAAATGTATTTGTATAACCCTTTTTACAAGCAATGTCACAGAGGGATTCACATACGCCCATAGAACTGCCCCTCAACCAACCACAACCCTCAAGGACGACGAGGAACATTGTAGAAAAACAAAACAAAATCCAGCTGTGGGTCATACAGAAGTTCTCTCAGGTGGTGACTGCTGGGACAGCTTGGCCCCAGACATCACTGCTACAGAACATGTTCGGCACTCCCTTAAATCAAAAGTATTTCAATAGGTGAAACTATTTGACTACTAACCCGAACTTCATTGCCACAGCCTAAACTTGTAAATCTGTTCATGAAAAAAATATTTAATTTCAGCCTAAACCATACAACGGAACGTTACATCGAATTCAACCAATCGCTACCAAGACGAACACTGTAGTATACAATTTACCAGGGCAGCTTCTCCACAAAGGGCTATATCGCATTTTGCGTTGTTACTGACAATGATCGCTATTGAGCTTTTTATGCATGAGCGATTTTCCACTAAATAAATGTCAAGCTTATTTACGTTTTTGGGGGGATGGTTTCAGTTAGCAGACATAGAGCTACTGTTTGAATCGCGATTCCATTTGAAATTATGCCAGTGATAACGTTGTTACAATAGCTTCTTTCCAAGGGTGTTCTTAATGAATTATGCAATCCCAGCTAACACACGACGTTGCGGCAACGTTGCTAGTGAGTGGTCATTTGGTAACCCGCGACGTTACCTTATGGCAACGTTGCCGCAACGTCATAGCAACTTTATAAAGTGAATGTTGACGGTTGGTGCCACGGACAACGTTGCCGCGACGTTGTCCCTTGGTCGGCTGGTCACATAATTGTTCGACCCGTGGACAACGTTGCTGCGACATTGTCCCTTGGTCAGCTGGTTACGTTATTTTTCGACCCATGGACACCGTTGCCGCGACGTTGTCCCTTGGTCGGCTGGTTACGTTATTTTTAGACCCGTGGACAACGTTGCCGCAACGTCGTAGCAACTTTATAAAGTGAATGTTGCCGGTTGGTGCCACGGACAACGTTGCCGCGACGTTGTCCCTTGGTCGGCTGGTCACGTTATTTTTAGACCCGTGGACAACGTTGCCGCGACGTCGAACATTGGGCGGCTGGTTACGTTAATTGTAGGTCCAGTGGACCACGTTGCCGCGACATTGTCCCTTGGTCGGCTGGTTACTTTATTTTTAGACCCGTGGACAACGTTGCCGCGACGTCGAACATTGGTCGGCTGGTTACGTTAATTTTAGGTCCAGTGGACAAGGTTGCCACGACGTCGTACCTTGGTCGGCTGGTTACGTTAAGTTTGGTACCTTGCGTTACGTTGCCGTTACGTCGCTCTTTGGTCGTAGGACAACGGACCTCGAGTGCATTATAAGCGGTTTATCCAGAGATAGAGAGATCACACTGAACTGGGCTTTTGTAATGTAGGTCTACATTAATTTCAATCACACACAATATTAAATGTTGCAGCATGTATGTAGCTAGACAATGCATGCTTCATGTGCATCTCACCCCCAGAATGTTTTCTCATATTCAGAAACGTAGCTTTAATAAATAAAATACTTCACTGAATTTGGAATATAATGTAGTCTTTCATTCTTTACTATAAACATGTAGGCTACAAAAGCAATCAATTGGTGATGTAATACTTTTGTAATAAAAGTGTTAAATGTGATCAAAAGGAAAAGTGACTCTTTCATTTCGTTTCATTTCCAAAGACATGTCATCACAGAATATTACAGTTCTTCCTTAGCAAACCTATCCCGAATGTCCCCATTTTGGGACGAATATAGGCTATCTTGTCTTATATTTGAGGAATACATCAGAATATGCCTGTGAAAGCAACTACAGCAATTGCATAGTAATAGCCTATATCTATCTACACACTGTAAAAAATAAGACTTGAAATTGTTCACCTTAATGTCATTTTTGAGTAGTATATTTTGAGTTGAACAAAATATTTTAATTTGCCATATCAACTAGATAAAATTGGTTCTTCTAGAATCAGAATCAGAATCAGAAAGGGATTTATTGGCCATGAAAGTTTGCACAGTCAAGGAATTTGCTTTGGCAGGAAGGTGCATACAATAAACATATAGTATCCTTAAATTTAAATATGTGGACTGTCTATACTAAATATCTATACTATATAACTATCCTATCTATACTAAAGTGGAATTATATTTAAAATAAAATATACAATAAAATATAAGTTGCCTAATTTACAATATAAAAATACAAAAAATACAAATATGACAAAAAATACAAATGTACAAGATGCAGTAATGTAGTGCAGAATATTAGAGTCATTAAAGTAAAGTCAATAAGTCAGTGTGAACCCTTGGCCTTGTTGAAGAGGCCAACAGCAGAAGGGAAGAAACTGTTTTTGTGTCGAGAGGTGTTGGTCCTGATGGACCGCAGCCTTCTGCCGGAGGGGAGTGACTGAAACAGGGAGTGTCCAGGGTGGGAGGAGTCGGCCACAATCTTCCTCGCTCGCCTGAGGGTCCTCGAGGTGTTTAGGTCCTCGAGGGTAGGCAGATTGCAGCCAATCACCTTCTCCGCAGTGCGGATGATACGCTGCAGTCTGCTCTTGTCCTTGGCAGTGGCAGCAGCGTACCAGATGGTGATGGAGGAGGTGAGGATGGACTCAATGATGGCTGTGTAGAAGTGCACCATCATTGTCTTTGGCAGGTTGAATTTCTTCAGCTGCCGCAGGAAGTACATCCTCTGTTGTGCTTTCTTTGTGAGGGAGCTGATGTTCAGTTCCCACTTGAGGTCCTGGGAGAGGATAGTGCCCAGGAAGCGGAAGGACTCCACAGTGTTGACTGGGGAGTCACCCAGGGTGATGGGGGTGAGTGGGGCTGTATTCTTCCTGAAGTCCACAACCATCTCCACTGTCTTAAGAGCATTGAGCTCTAGGTTGTTCTGGCTGCACCAGGTCACCAGGTTGGCCGCTTCCCACCTATAATCAGACTCGTCTCCACCAGAGATGAGCCCAATAAGGGTGGTGTCGTCCGCAAACTTCAGGAGTTTGACGGATGGATGACTGGAGGTGCAACTGTTCGTGTACAGGGAGAAGAGCAGAGGAGAAAGGACGCAGCCCTGAGGAGATCCGGTGCTGATGGACCGGGAGTCAGAGACTTGTGTTCCCAGCTTAACGCACTGCTTCCTGTCAGACAGGAAGTCTGTGATCCACCAGCAGGTGGAATCAGGCACGTTCAGCTGGGAGAGCTTGTCCTGAAGCAGGGCGGGGATGATGGTGTTGAAGGCAGAGCTGAAGTCCACAAACAGGATCCTGGCGTAGGATGCTGGGGAGTCCAGGTGCTGTAGGGTGAAGTGGAGGGCCATGTTAACTGCATCGTCCACAGACCTGTTGGCTCTGTAGGCAAACTGCATGGGGTCCAGAAGGGGGTCTGTGATTGATTTGAGGTGTGCCAGCACTAGGCGCTCAAAAGACTTCATTACCACAGAGGTCAGGGCGACAGGTCTGTAGTCATTATGTCCAGTTGGCCTGGGCTTTTTGGGCACAGGGATGATGGTGGAGGCCTTGAGACAGGCTGGCACATGGCATGTCTCCAGGGAGGTGTTAAAGATGTAGGTGAACACCGGAGACAGCTGGTCAGCACAGTTCTTAAGGGTGGCAGGGGAGACAGCGTCCGGCCCAGCTGCTTTGCGTGGGTTCTGCCTCTTGAAAAGTCTGTTTACTTCACCTTCCTGAATGGAGAGTGACGTCACAGAGTTGGTGGGAAGGGGGGGGGAGGGAAGGGATAGTTCAGGGGATTCCAATTGTCTTTCAAAGCGACAGTAGAACTCGTTCAGGTCGTTGGCCAGGCGTGAGTCGTTAGTGGAGTGGGGGGCTCTGGGCTTGTAGTTGGTGATCTGCCTGAGCCCTCTCCAGACAGAAGCAGAGTCGTTAGCAGAGAACTGACGCTTCAGCCTCTCTGAGTACAGTCGTTTAGCCTCCCTCACAGCCTTGCTAAACCTGTTCTTCGACTCCTTGAATCTGTCCGCGTCCCCACTCCTAAAAGCGTCCTCTTTGTCCAGCCTCAGCCTTCTGAGTTTAGCTGTAAACCAGGGTTTGTCGTTGTTGTAGCTCACCCTGGTGCGTGTTGGTATACAGCAGTCCTCACAGAAGCTGATGTATGACGTCACAGCCTCTGTGAGCTCATCCAAACTATTGGAGGCAGTCATGAACATATCCCAGTCAGTGCAGTCCAAGCACGCCCGCAGATCCTCCATAGCCTCACTGGTCCACTGTTTCGATGTCCTCACAACAGGCTTACAGCGCTTTAGCTTCTGCCTGTATGCAGGAATCAGGTGGACCATGACGTGGTCTGAGTGACCCAGTGCTGCACGGGGGACCGCATGGTATGCTTTACTGATTGTAGAGTAGCAGTGATCCAAAGTGTTCCCTTCTCTGGTAGGACATTTGATGAATTGTCTGTACTTGGGGAGTTCTTGAGTGAGATTGCCTTTGTTAAAGTCGCCTAGCACAATAACCAAGGAATCCGGATTTTCATGCTCCACACACAATATCTGGCTAGCGAGCACACGTTGAGCCTCATTGGCGCTAGCCTGAGGCGGCATGTAAACGCCGACCAGTATGAATGAAGCAAACTCACGTGGCGAGTAAAAAGGTTTACAGTTTATAAAAAATGATTCCAGATCAGGAGAACAGTGCTGCAGGATCACTGTCACATCTTCACACCAGCCACTGTTAATAAAAAAACAGATACCACCGCCTTTCGTTTTGCCAGAGAGCAGGGAGTCACGATCCGCTCTCAGCAGTTTGAAACCTGCTAGCTGTAGCGAGTCCGGGATCAGTTCACTCAGCCATGTCTCCGTGAAGCACAAAACGGAAGATGAATGAAAGTCTCTGTTTTTCCACCCCAGTAGCTGAAGTTCGTCCAGTTTGTTGCTCAGCGAACGCACGCTGGAGAGAAATATCCCCGGTAACGCTGTGCGTGTTCCGCGCCTGCGGAGTCGCACCAGGGCTCCGGCACGCTTACCTCTCCTACGATGCTTCGCTGCTAGCACAAAGCCGAAGGGTGGCCTTGACTATAATTCCCACTCATTCTGCCGCTGGAAGCAGAAAAGTGGGAAATAAATCCGCAGGAGTTGTAGTCCTAAAGTTTAGCAATGTTTCTCTTGTTAGAGAACCCCGGATATTTTGGCCTTGGTCGGCTGGTTACGTTATTTTTAGACCCGTGGACAACGTTGCCGCGACATCGAACATTGGTCGGCTGGTTACGTTAATGTTAGGTCCAGTGGACAAGGTTGCCGCAACGTCGTACCTTGGTCGGTTGGATACGTTATTTTAGGTCCCGTGGACAAGGTTGCCGCGACGTCATACCTTGGTCGGTTGGATCCGTTAAGTTTGGTACCTTGCGTTACGTTGCCGCTCTGTCGCTCTTTGGTCGTAAGACAACGGATCTCGAATGCGTTATAAGCGGTTTATCCAGAGATAGAGAGATCACACTGAACTGGGCTTTTGTAATGTAGGACTACATTAATTTCAATCACACACAATATTAAATGTTGCAGCATGTATGTAGCTAGACAATGCATGCTTCATGTGCAACTCACCCCCAGAATGTTTTCTCATATGCAGAAACGTAGCTTTAATAGACATGTCATCACAGAATATCACAGTTCTTCCTTAGCCAACCTATCCCGAATTTCCCCATTTTGGGACGAATATAGGCTATCTTGTCTTATAATTGAGGAATACATCAGAATCTGCCTGTGAAAGCAACTACAGCAATTGCATAGTAATTGTATTTCTACACACTGTAAAAAATAAGACTTAAAATTGTTCACCTTATTGTCACTTTTGAGTAAGTTGAACAAAATATTTTAATTTGCCTTATCAACTAGATCAAATTGGTTCAAAGGTGAGTATTTTCTTTACAGAAATAGTTTTAAGTAAATGTATTTGCAGAAATTGAATGGGGCATGTTATTACTTAAAGGTTTGAAATGTAGGCTATTTAGCATGATTATTTGCTATCAGATTCACTTTGTTTTTGTTAGGATTTCGCTAGCTAGCTACATAGCTCTAGAGGTAAAATAACAAACGTTAAGCCTCCAGAAAGTTATATTGAAATGCATATATCAAAGTTTAGCGTCTCACAAATCACCCATAAAAGAATCAGTGAACAGAAACATTCAGAACTGTTAGAAAAACTTGTTCCAAAATATTTTTCTAAAACTTTGTAGCTAGCGCGTGGCTGATCAGACGGTCGGCCACACACTCGGTCATGGAATGCACTATAGGCGCACATAAAACTGCGTTGTCGCTCTTTAGTAAGGACTTTATAATGTTTGAGCCGTCTAATTCAAAATCACCTTAATTAATTGAGTTACAAAATGCTTCTATATTACTATTATAGTTAGAATAGTTAGCATTACATTAGCGTTACATTAGCTAACACATGCCAAGTTGGCCGATGCTCCTCACAATGTTAGCTCTGTTTAGCTCATTTAGCTAGTGCCATATTGTTTTAATCTAGCTAGGTCATGCAAAAGGCTAGAGGCAAGCTTAGCTCGAATTGTTCAAGTAATTGGTTTGCTTCTTGCTCCATTACAGTTTCATGCAGTGCTAATTCATCGCATCCAGTCGAGAAGTTCTTCAAAGACACCCCAGACTGTTAGTACGTGTCCCTGGGAAATGAGGGTAATGAATGACCGTTTATAACAGTGACAATAATTGTATGAGTTGAACCCTAAAGGCTATGTTTTGAAGCAAATGCATGACTTGAAACTTTTGCATCACCAGATGTAGGTGTCAACTCTGGTCTGGTGGAGGAGAACCCATGGGGGTCCAGGAAAACAGCTGGCAGCCAAGCAAGTTCAAATATAAGACCCTCAAAAAAATACTCAAAGCTTTTCAATAGCATTGTCAACTCATTGTAAGGCATACCTAAGTTGTTCTGATCGTGGTGGGGGGGATACATATTTGTCAAAACAACAAATGTTGTCATACTAATGCTTTGTATACAACAATTCAAGGTAAAAAAAATATTTACAGCAATATTACAGCTAATCTAGAAGAACACAGTGTGCCAATAATGCAAACTCTTGTTAACTTGTTTTACTTGTCATTAATGACAGACACATCTGCTACAGGTTATGCTCCGGAAGATGGAGACATTGGAGGAGAACCAGCAAGAGGCTCTCCTATTCAGGCGACTACAGGGCAGACACTGAAGAGGTGCAAGTGATGGACCTACAGGTGGCCCAAACGCAGCCCATTCAAAACAAGCCAGGTAGGCTAAATGAATCATGATTGCAGCTTCCATATCCAACCTTTCACATGGCTATGTGACAAATTATGTTGATAGGTCACTAACTTATTTTGTGCTTCATTGTCAGGGCCAACAGACTGGACCTGTAGCGGAGACTGTCAGAAGATTTTAATTCACTGTTTGGCACTTTGATTGAAATAAAATGACCGAATGTTACATGGAAATGCTGCCTCGTTTATGATTAGCTTGAGTTAGGCTACACATCACACAGACATAGTCCTAAAGTTGGCTACCATAGGCTAGCCTATTAAATACAAGAACAAGAAGCATTGTGGGCAAATGAGGTCTGCATATGAACCGCCCCAATATAAGCAGTAGCCTAGAAATTAGAAATATAGGTTACTTAATTAACGTTGCCGTTACGGACTGGCAACGTCACAAAATTACGTTGCTAGGAGGTCGCGGTTACGGACTGGCAACGTCACAAAACAACGTTGCTAGTGTAACAGGCATGCAACGAACGCGATCTTACAAGTTCCGTCAGAGAACCTGGCACTGTTCACTCCCATCACCGGGAGATCACTAGTCGAACTCGCAATCTCTGACTTCCCAAGCGCGAACGCTACCAACTAGGCCAAAGAAAAGCTAGCCATTCAGTGACGCGGGTGGCTCATTACATACCTGCGGAGTGAGTTTCACCGATACACATCGGCTACATTAGGAGGTCGCGGTTACAGACTGGCAACGTCAGGAAATTACGTTGCTAGGAGGTCGCGGTTACAGACTGGCAACGCCGGGAAATTACGTTGCTAGGAGGTCGCGGTTACAGACTGGCAACGTCGGAAAATTACATCGCTAGGAGGTTGCGGTTACAGACTGGTAACGTCGGGAAATGACGTTGCGACGACGTTGCGGTTATGGACTGGCTATGTCACAAAATTAAGTTGCCGTTACCTCAGGGCGTCTTTCACTTCTCACGTTGAATGAATGAATGAATGAATTTTTTATTTCAGACAATTTACCACAAAAGTGAACAACATACATATTCAGCTCAACCTCACATTACATATTCATACATACATTTTGAACATAAATAGTTCAGTCAAGACAATCACGTATTAGATTTGAGCATTTATTGTTACATGACATGGACATGTAGATTTGACTTTGGCGGAGTGGATAATCTAAGGGAAGTACTCCCTGCCTCCTCGATGCAACACATACATACATGACATATGAGGCAAGGAGCAATAGAATATAATCCCCTTGATGGATAGAACATACAGACAGCATGGGGGAGAAGGGGATGGTGGAGGGTGGCAGCATCAGTGATCATAAACGACCGGGGTGAGTGTGTGCGTATCCGCGCGTCTTTTAAAGACGCCTTATCGGACGCGCCCAATGAATATGCGCTGCTAATATGGGTGTAGTGGGCGGAGGAATGAAGGTGGAGTAAGACGCCTTACGTCCCTTGATGATGCGTGCTGCCCGATTGCCCTACCTGAACTAGCTGCGCTTATTTCAGTCAAGACAATCACGTATTAGATTTGAGCGTTTATTGTTACATGACATGGACATGTAGATTTGACTTTGGCGGAGTGGATGATCTAAGGGAAGTACTCCCTGCCTCCTCGATGCAACACATACATACATGACATATGAGGCAGGGAGCAATAGAATATAATTCCCCAACACACCACCGCTCCGCCAGACTATGTGTAGAGCGGAGCGCCGCTTCTCCTAAATCACAGGAGGACCCCCTGACATCCCACTACGTACGTACTAGTGGCGAAAACAAGCGTTTTCTGGATGCGCGGGCCATGCTAGCATTAACGATGACTAAGACTAGGTGTGCATATCCGTCATGTTACATACCATCTGATGTGCGGTTTACCGAGCCGTCCCATGCGCACATCCCGTCCAGACCCGGTGCTGGACGGGAGGTGAACCTGCGACTAAGCCGAATCCACCGACCATCTACCCGGTACCCTTCTCATCCGACCTCGGGCAGATAGCTACCTCTAGAGAGCTGCCCCTCTTGCGCCCGTCAGTGGACCCATCAGGATGTACACAAAGGCAGCAAGTATACGCTGGAACACGAAGATATGTTATCTAGTGTAAATGACTAGTGTCAGCAGAGCACCTGCTGTTCCCTGGCCGGTATCCAGGGTGTCTCCGCAGATATCTTGACTCGGACGCTGGATTCTGATCGATTGCTACCGAATCAGAGCACGTCTGCGGATCACCAGTGCCTAGCCAAGATCTACGGAGACATTCTACAATGCTTGTGACCCGGAAGCCTCTCATCCATACAGGGCAGAGTTACAGCTGTCTCTAGAGACCCATTCCTCTAGCGCCCGTCGGCAACCCCAAAGATGTACGCAAGGCGCATGTGCATGTACTATCAATGTAACTATGTGAGAATGAATAAACAAATGTGTCGGCAGAGCACCCACCGTTCCCTGGAGTCCAGGGCATCTCTAGAGATATCTCGATTCAGAACACATGGATTCTGATTGATAGCTACCAGCTCAGAGCACGTCTGCGGATCACCACGTCCGAACCGAGATCTAAAGAGATATTCTACTGTTATGGGTTAACAAGCCGACCCAGCCACCATCTGTAATGCAGGCTTGTGTATACACTGCAATCCGTAATTTGACCATGTGGCCACAAAGCTCTTCACTTCAAGCTCATAGATCTCTGGACTCATACAATGTCCAGGGCATTGGGGCGTACATAGTGCTCGTAAGCAGAGGACGACCAGTCCCCAACATCTCAGCGTGGCTAGTAGGGATGGGCATTTTAAGAAATTTCCTTGCTCGATCATCGCTAGAATTATCGAGCAATTATCGATTAATCATTGACTTTTTCTATAGGCTATATTAAAATTCCCGTTGGTAGAAAATACAAAATGCAGCATGTTTTTATCAATGCAATCTTTATTCCAACAATAATGTTTAGGCCAACAATAATACAAGACAGTTAAATTGAAGACCTACAACTGTTTAACAGTTTTAAAATAGCCTAATAAATAGCCTACAGGCATTATAGGTTATAGGCCTATGCGGCGCTTGTAACGGCCGAACAATGCGCCTACAGGCGCTCTTAAAGTTTTGGAAACGCTTCAACAAGACAATCTGTATTCCAATTACAATAAGTAGCAGCATGTCTGTCTGAATGAACTTGCAGATACCTTTAGTAATTTTATCTGCCCGAGGTGATGGTAGGTTGAGAGGAGGATGAACTGCCGGCCAACAAGGTCGGATGTGCGTTGTTCAAGTGATACATCATAGTAGTCGTCGTGGAATTATACTTGTACACGGCATCACAATGTGTACAGTGCACGTCTCCGTTTTTTAAATCGAAGTGGTCCCACACAACACTTCGCTTGGACCGCTTCATGTTTAGGCTAATCTTGATTTGCTAGCAAGTTTTCAAATGAGCTGCGTCACAAGTCAACTGCCGCTCATTTGGCTGTTTCGTTTTTGTCATTTGAAATAATAAAACATTGCGCCCTGGTGGTTAGATTTGTTATTTCTTCCACATAGTGATATTCAATTAAATGCTTCAAGACTCACAGTATGCAACACAACGTCCTTTTGATCGATAACAATATAAATTGATCGACACATTTCTTAACGAGCAATTATCGAGCATCGATTAATTATGCCCATCCCTAGTGGCTAGCACTGAATATGCCCGGGTGGCAGCCCCAATCCGGAAGCATTGCGATGTATACCAATCCGGGGACAGCCCACAGCGAATCGTTGCGCGAACCAGGATTTCTTTTCCTTGCCGGCATCGGTGACAACAGGGACTCAGAAAGCGTCGCCCGGAAAGCGACATAGCAGGTACCGCGACATAAAGGAGAGTAAACAAAACAGTTAGTTCGAGCAATCACAAGAGGTGCCTTTGCATAGTATCAGATTGGAATGTTCAGGACACAGTAAACATTCACTGCACAATAGTGGTGACTTCCCCACACTGTGAACATTAAAAGGTTGTGAAAACACTCAAGAGTATAATCGCCATATAGGGCCCGAAATGCCCTTGTTCAGTTGGACACCGGTAATCCGAAGGGTATTGCCCTATACAAGCGATGTCAGAAGGCTCACATGCGTGAGCCTGATTAAGTGGCCTTAATGTGCAAGGTGGGTAGAATAATAGCATACGTAATCTTGATTCTGAATGCTGCTCTCTTCCAGTTGATCAGAAGCTCAGGACTCCGAACACCTACAATAATTGAATAACTGATACCAGTGTTTAACATGTCTGCGCTGTTCGCTCCTTCGCCCCATCTTAGAACCACAAGTTGAATCCTTCATCCACCAGTGTGGATTGAAAATACTTCATGTATTCGCCGGCAGACAACATAGGCCTACATGTGCACCACGCACGCACCGTCTGAGAAATGACGGCATGCTTGCCTATCGGAACTCCTGAAATGAAACAAGACAGTGCGACAGTCTCTATAGCCTGAATGAATGCGTGCGCAATGTGAGATCCCACACTCTGGTCCACGTCAGCAGTCTGACTAGCTTGATAAGCACAGAACCTCCTTACGATGATGTGACCTCGCTTCGATATCACGACAGTAACCTTCCCTACGCACGAACAAGCAATCACGATGAAATAGAATTGTGTACAATCTTGGACTACGTCTCAAGTGCCAGGAAGTTAACTGTGGGCCACAGGGCCTTGTCCGGAGAACGCGATAACCCCCCAACCCACGGAGGGAGCCGCGTCGGTACGAAATCGTGGCAGCGGACGACTCCACGGAATCGTGATAGAAGAACTGATGCCGCGCCGACAGCCGCGCAGCCTACTCAACGCCGATCCGGTCGCAACCGTCGTCTACACTATCCCGAAATTAGCCACGTGTCGAGAAGTCCAACAGAGGGGACGCGAACCCCGAGGCATGATGCATAGCGGAAGTAAATGCCCCCGGCCCCTGCAACGACAGAAAGTTCTGCACGAGCCCGAAGTGGCCCTCACGACGCCAAGGACACGCTCCAGTTATCTAAGAGTATCGACGCCCGCATGAACCGCCATCAGTAAATGTCGATAAACTCACGTGAATACGGTCTACTCAAAGGACAGTGAAATGTCCACGCAATCGAACGCGTCCGAACACCGAGATGCAGCGCGGGCGGAGACGACGGAACATCCGCTACCAAATCGTCCAGCAGGTGCACAATGCCGACTGGTGCTCATCACCAGGATCCAACACGGAGCCACCGACAGCATGACGATGTGCGCGGGCCGCTGCGGCAGCCGAACACCACACCACCAAGAGTAGGCAACAGCTGCCACCCCACCAACGCCAATTAGGTGCCACTGAGAGGCATGCAGCAGAAGCACGGACCAGGGATCGTTGACCTGCAGGCAGGTAGAGAAATAGCCGTCTGCTTGAATGCTAGGGTTTAGTCTATCCCCTCCAGAACAAGATCACGCAAGAGGGACCGTTGCACCCGTTGGTTAGCCGGACTGATAATGCAATCGCTGTAATCGCTGTGAATCGAAATATTATTACTGAAATAAAGCGTCGGCGAAATGACGAAACGTAAACTCAGTCACAAGTCAATTATATGCGTCAAAGCGTGTAATGTAGATAGATGTCCCTGCATACGATGATGCAACAATCCTCACACGTTAGCATCGACCCACTACTAGCCACAATGTGGCACTCAGACGGCCCATCACACGTCAATTACACTTGCATTGCCACACTCGGCATACTTGCATGCATGAGTTCAATTATCCCCACGCTCCCAAAGCATGAGTTATCTCCAAACCGTAGCTGGCTAGCTAGTTCCTCCGGCAAGTAGCTACTTAGCATGACACTCGTAGCTAGCAACGCTAGGCCTACTAGAAGCCGGTGTAACCCGGCATGGGCCATACGTTACCCTCTTGCCAGTACATCGTATGTTATTGACATTTAGTAAGTTTCCTGCCTGAACATCTATCCAGGGACAGCAGACGAGAATTAGCCTCTGCAACCTCTGCGCAGGTACAGGTTACCGTTGAGTGCATCCCTGAAATAAATGAGAATAACAATGAACACATTCATTGACAAGCTGTCACGTAAAGCACCGGCTCATACGTTCCGATATTGATACCGTGTAGGCTACTTCTTAAAGCCATGGCAATTAATGCCATACCATCGATTTAAAGAGCAAGATACACAAACCCTCTCATTCGGGTACACCATTCCTGATTTCCAGCCGGTGGTGTCCGAAGACACGGACTACGTCATTCCTCCCCTGAAGTCAATGCGAAGTCGAAGGCCACGGGAGCAACTCCGAAGCAGTACCGGGGATCGGCGGATCGACCGCCGTCGCCTCCTCCAGCGAGAAAACTCGAGCACTCATGTCCGCCGGAGACATTTTTTTTTGTCCAGAAGGCCCGTCAGCACTGGAACGGACCGGGAGGTGGACGCTGCTGGGGCCGGGCTCTCCCCCCGGCCTCGAGCCTTCTTTCCGGGTGCCGGTAGTGAAGAGGAGCCCCGTTTCCCCCTTCATTTTCCTGCCGGGGCGCTCGGGGGAGCAGAAGGAGCAGGCTCGCCGCACTCCACGAAGAACGTGAAAAGGTCTTCGTGGTCGCATCCCCTGGGAGGAGACACAACCCCTGGAATACAGGGAGTCGAGGAGGCGGTGGACAGGCCAATCCTCGATGGCAGCCGATCTCCGGGCCAGACGTGAGCTCCTTCGAACTCCATTCCCCTCGTCGCCGGGTTCCGCGGAAGTAAGACATCCGGTAGGCCCGTCCGAATCACCACGAACACCCCCAACAAACAGGCCACAGCCGAATCGGAAGAGTCGGACAGAACGAACGGAATCGAAAATAGCCAATACACGTGCGAACACGAACAGGACTGGCAGCATCAGTGATCATAAACAACCGGGGTGAGTGTGTGCGTATCCGCGCGTCTTTTAAAGACGCCTTATCGGACGCGCCCAATGAATATGCGCTGCTAATATGGGTGTAGTGGGCGGAGGAATGAAGGTGGAGTAAGACGCCTTACGTCCCTTGATGATGCGTGCTGCCCGATTGCCCTGCCTGAACTAGCTGCGCTTATAAACTGATAATATACACAAGATTTAATAATTGAATAAACTTGTAAGTATACATACCTTCAGATATGAATTAATACAATTTGTCTGAAAAGGGGTATGAAGAAGCAAAACTTATTTGTTCATACCCCTTCTCCTTCTAATTTCCCTTATAGTAGACTGTTTGATTACTATGCTTTTATCCAAAATTCACAAGACAAAACCACAAAAAAAATATATATATATATATATATATATATACACACATATATACATACATCCATGTAAATACATATCCATGTACCAAACTGTGTTCCACCTATATAACAACAACACTACAGCAGGCTCTTGTGAGACGATCACACCTAAATACACATTCACACCCTTGTACATCAGCACACAGAGTACAGAGACCCTCCCCAACCCCCAGCGAGAGAAGCCAGGCACCAACAACTGCAGTCTCAGGATGCAACGACAGAGGGCCAGGAGAAGTGAAGTGGGCCAAGCACCCCCAAATGCACCACAGACACATAGCACACACTCACCTCCCCTGTTCATCACAGTACTTATTGAAAATCAACAGTTTGAGCCTTTTTTTAAACACCCTCATGCTTGGACTTTGCTTCAGCTCTTTTTGTAGTTTATTCCAGACCTTCACGCCACTGACTGAAATGCACATTCTCTTCAAGGTAGTTCGAACCCTCAAGGTTCTGAAGTTAAGATTTTCCCTATAGTCATAGCCCCCCACTCGTCGGAAAAAATGACGTTGCGACGACGTCGCGGTTATGGACTGGCAATGTCACCAAATGACGTTGCCGTTACCTCAGGGCGTCTTTCACTTCTCACGTTGCGGCAACGTCGGAAAAAATGACGTTACGACGACGTTGCGGTTATGGACTGGCAATGTCACCAAATGACCTTTGCCGTTACCTCAGGGCGTCTTTCACTTCTCACGTTGCCGCAACGTCGGAAAAAATGACGTTGCGACGACGTCGCGGTTATGGACTGGCAATGTCACCAAATGACGTTGCCGTTACCTCAGGGCGTCTTTCACTTCTCACGTTGCGGCAACGTGGGAAAAAATGACGTTACGACGACGTTGCGGTTATGGACTGGCAATGTCACCAAATGACCTTTGCCGTTATCTCAGGGCGTCTTTCACTTCTCACGTTGCCGCAACGTCGGAAAAACTGACTTTGCGACGACGTCGCGGTTATGGACTGGCAATGTCACCAAATGACGTTGCCGTTACCTCAGCGCGTCTTTCACTTCTCACGTTGCGGCAACGTCGGAAAAAATGACGTTACGACGACGTTGCGGTTATGGACTGGCAATGTCACCAAATGACGATGCCGTTACCTCAGGCAACGGAAGGGCAACGTAACTGTGTTAGCTGGGTAGGTACCTAGCGAAAAGTCGCCTCAACTTTCCTAGACTTAGCTACGATAATAATGCTGAAGGGTCGCTGATATCGCATAGCGTCGTTGCTAACGTGTTGTGACTGCGTGTGTAACACTGAATTACTCACTGAACAACCAGCTAACCAGCTCCGGTTAGCATACAGGCTTGAGGAGAAGCTACGGGTGTACGTCCCGTAGGCCTACGTCCCATCCTCCTTTGCTAGCTATGTTGCTCTCGTAGATACGTGATATTTATATGGGATGTGAGGGAATGATAAAGGTCTCTGCATCCGCGGAACGGCTCTCGAGGCTCCTTGTTTGTGTTGTGTCGTGTTGTCTGTGGCTAGCTAGGATATATGTTGGAGGAGCTGTGAGGGACACCTGAATTTCCCTCACGGGATAATAAAAGTATTTATCTATTTATCTATCTTATCTAGTCAGGTAAGAAACAATGTCATTGGTCAGGGGCGCAAACAAGTGCGCCCTGGGATCGCCCCTTTCAGCAGCAAATGAGAAGCTGTCAAATGTATGATAAAAGTATGAGAGCTCCCATTGACTTCCATTAGACCGGCGCCCCTCCAGGGGGGAGTGGCTTATCTCTGTGATAACAAATGGCAATATATTATATTTGGTCACATTTAAGTGGTTGTTGACAGGGACTTACGGTCTCCCACACGCATTTAACGCGTTAACACAGTACATTTCTTATCGAAATAGTTATATCATATTTTTTTACGTTGTTTTTTTTATGAAGGGGCCCTTGCGCCCTCTATGGACGCACCGCCACTGACTATACCATATCAAGCTTGATTGTCTATTCACCTACCATTTAGTTAGCTGACGATTAGCAGTGTACAATATTTTGTGTTAACTGGGTTCATAGGAAGATTAGATTGATACTTTATTGCTCCAGAAGTAAAGGAAGGAAGTGGCAAGCCACATGATTAAGGATAACAATGTATTTATTCAATAAAAAGTGCTTGTGGGTGTGGGATCAGTGTGTAGAGAATCATTACAAACTAAAAAGCAAACAGTGATGATGTTCCTGCTAGTAATGGAGAGACCCAGCTTGTTAGGGCACAGCTTATTAAGGACCAAGGCACAGATCACAGGTGTGCTCCTGCAGCAATCACAGCTCCTCTACCTGCCGGCCATCCTGCAACAGAACCAAAGACACAGAAACAGAAGACAGAGAGAGGAGACCCAAACAATGCACATGGAGCCAACAATCTAACATGGTTTATACCATCATCAGAACAGGCATAATCTCCCGATCACTTCAAGTCATTCAGGTAATGTCCTATTGACTCATACAGCTGTGAACAGTATCCTTTCTGAAGTAGAGCCATATAGTGTTTGCTGACCATGGCAGCGTTCAAGTTAAAAGCAGTAGGCCTGCATCTTACACAGCAGAAAGACAAATATGCACAGTCTGACCCTGTGTTGGTCTGTGCATCTGACATTAAAAGACTTGAACTTTTTTATTATGATAGATAGATAGATAAATACTTTATTTATCCCGTGAGGGAAATTCAGGTGTCCCTCACAGCTCCTCCAACATACAGCTAGCCACAGACAACACGACACAACACAAACAAGGAGCCTCGAGAGCCGCTCCGCCGATGCCGATCCGGAGCCGATCATCCCCTCCGCCATGTCCCGGCAGGACCGTCCAGCAGCCCCCGCAGCGCGCGGCTCAGCACCCCACGGACACGGCGCTCCACTGCCAGTCCAGCAGCTCAGCAGTTCAGCAGTCCCTGGCAGACAGACTGCCACTCGCCGCGCCATGGCAACCAACCCAGCCATCCAAACAAACATTATTTTTTTCAAAAAATGCCGTCGGTGTCCGCTCCGGCTGGCCTCAAAAACAAAAACAGGTCCAACCGGCCAGCGAGACCACGAAAAAAACATTCACCATCACACCATCCCAACACAAACAAACTCACCACAACAGAACAAAAACAAAGCCAAGAAAAAGTAGACAAAACAGACAAAACAGCAGAAAAACGAAGAGCTGCTACGACAGCTGCCACTCAGAGCGGCGCTTACGTCATATGTACAACGATATATATTTGAAAATGACAATAAAATACACTTGACTTGAATAGCAGCCTAACAACAGTTGTATAGTATTGCCACCAACTTGAGCATTTGCCTCTTACATTAAGGAATGTTGGCAGTGAAACCAAATTGCGCACAATACTGAGGCAACGCAATCGCAGTGCAAGGGAAGTTCACAAAGCTCCAAGCCAGACAGCTGCAGCCTGATATTACTGCATTTATTCTCTGCACCCCCTCATACAGTATTGCAATTGTGACCACCAACTTCATACAAATAGCTAACTAGCTAACCAATATTGTATTTGATAGTAGCTCGCACGAGCATCCTAAGACCTTCTATAGCCTATGTATACGTTGTTACAATTGTTGTCATAATTTCCCTTACTTCTTAAAGGGGTTATGGGTTTTTTGAGTATTTTACACTGTTCCTTAAGGTCTCCGAATAGGGTATGTAACATTGGTTTGGCTGAAAATGGCCCGGGTCCTGTTCTATGCCCTCTTTTACATCCAGCATTTTCTTCCCGGGAAAAAACGCGAGCTTTTCCCCTTAAATCATCGGTATTTAGATGAGCTGTGCGCTGATTGGTTGGTTTACAACGAGCGAAGCTGCGGAGCAAAGACGGCCAACAGCACTCACTGAAACAAGAAGGTGGCGACTTGAAATAAAAACGTACAAATAAATCTATTGTGTCTACACAACACAGTTTTCAACAGATTGATTAGATATCATTTGAAATTATTACGGTAGTTTCCACTTCTGTTGTCGAAGCAAACATGATCGCCTTAGGTGGGTAACGTTAGCACTACAGCTTAGCAAACAAACTATCGTGATTCAACTGAGCTTCAGTTAGCTCTAGCTATCTTGCTGAAAAATAGATCTGGACAAACATGCATCTGAATCGTAGATTTACATAACAACACGGGTTATTTATTTGAATAAAACATAGTCAGGAACATGAAATAACGTATATCCCATTGCCAATTAACTAGGCTAAATCATAACACATTCATGCTCTTGCATTAGCAAGCTAAACTGGTTTACATGCCTACAGTATAGGTGTTTTCGCTATCTAGCTGTTCTTACATTCCTTCCAAATCACTGATGAAAAGCAGATGAGCTTGAGTCTAGTTAACATTGACTAGACGGTTATGGCTGATGTTTGTTTATACCGTAGCATAGAAGATCTCTGTGCAGTTGCGCGAACCATTTCACCAAGGACGGTTTTAAAAACCTGGGACAATGTAAAGCAGGATTTGCTATGAAGCTGCTTAAAAGAGGTGCGTTCCGACCTTAGTTATGTTCATCACAACCGCAAGCTGTAGTATGATTTTGTCGGTAACAGTTATTAGCAATGCTAAGGTATCCTGTATCTAGCACAGCCTTTCTCCAGTTATTTCGAATACATAATCTAGACAGGCGTCAGCAAAAGGCTAGACTGCTTTCGTTTTCTGGCTATTTTTTTGGAAGCTTCCCTTCTAATGCGGACTACAGCTAGTCTAGCTAGTCATTTGCTAAGTAAGGTATGTTGATGTGTTTAGAAACTTATTTAGCATTCTATTATGCTAGATACATGAGACAGCCATGACCGTCGAGTGTCTGGTTCCTGGGAAGATTATGACAAGTGTCTGCATTCCCAGTACAGCCTGGAACACTGCATTTATGATGGTCCATGTTCAATATACTTTAAAAACGTTCAAACTTTCTCCTTTGTTCACGTGGAAGTAGGCTACATAGAGCAGCGCGCAGCTAAACGAGTGTCTGAGATCCAGGGCCAGAACACCAGAGGGCTGGTCTGTATAAATGTTGGGGGCGTGACAAAGATGCTGCAACTTGTGACGTCCCAAGTTTCCCTGTTTCAAAAGCGAGCGTGTGCCAGTTGCAGTTTCAAAACAGTAGTGAGAAGTGAAATTTTGATAGGAAAGAGGTTTCAATGGACTTTGAGGTTCACTGTATGTCTATATTACACACCAAACTGTCATTTTTAACCATGACAAGGTGAAATCGGTTTTGCAATCAATAACCCCTTTAATACTTGCCCACTAGGCCTTCCATACTCATTTAGTGTCTGCTTACAGTGTCGTAAGAAGTTCCTTCTTGCCACCTTCCTTCAAACTTCTGAACTTCTGTGCTGAGCAAACTTGTTTCGAAATCTTCCGCGTATAGACCAATTTCAACCCTACGTCACACGACTGTCAAGCTCAACTGCGCGTGTTGGTTGCAAAAGACGAACTTCTCCTGGGTATAATACACTTGGAGTGTCGATCAGGTCATCATATATCTCTGTTCACTGGATTACAGGGCTTGACATAAACCTTTTGAGGCACTTGTACTTTGGACGAGTACATTTACATTTCACTTGTCAATGCACAAAAGTCACTTGACCGGCCATAGCTTTAAATAGCCTGACCAAGTGATCGGGCAAAACTAGCCTGGCTAACGGAGGTCGCTTTCTCAGGAAAATGAGTAATGAAACAAGCTTGGTTAAAGAAATCCAATATGCTGGCTATCTTCAGCAGGCTCGTATCTACGTTAGGCAGTCCTCTCTGACGTTTCTGGAGTGAAATACAACATTGTGCACAGCTGCCAGTGAGCGACGAGTCTGACTGAGGCTAACGTCAACAGTGTAATGGGGATGCAGTCTCACACTCAAATTGCCAGTTTAAACAAATCGCAAAAATAATCGGACCCGCTGGCTAAAAGCAGAATTCCCATATCTCTTGAAAGCTGCCCTGCTCGACTTTTTAGATGTCAAATTGACTGTAAAACTGTAAAATTATGAACTTTGTGACATGACGTGAAGACATGGCTGCCGCTCCACTATGCGGTCTGTACCGGGCGACATTCTCACTCAAATGTCAAGACTTTCGTGACCCAAATCAAAATTCTGATGCGACAGATCAATGGGGAATCGCTTTTTCTCTCTCTAAGGCTGTCCTCCTCTGACTTTTTGGTCTTTTAAATCAAACTATTTGTATGATCCGTGTGGTCCTTTTGCCGTTTTAAATGCTATCCTTTCCCGGTTTTCTGCAGCCACGCTGCGCGCGCATCCTGAATGTTTACAAACATGAAATTGGTCCATACAGTGGGGAGGATCCATGGTAATTGAAAATACAGGGAGGAACCCAATCACACAAGCCTATGGCAAGCCGTTTTATCATTTAATCAATGAATTCTTGATATCCAAAATTCGAATTGTTGATATCAACAATTGCATTTTGGATATCAAGAATTCGAATTTTGGATATCAACAATTGCATTTTGGATATCAAGAATTCGAATTTTGGATATCAACAATTGCATTTTGGATATCAAGAATTCGCATTTTTGATATCAACAATTGCATTTTGGATATCAAGAATTCGCATTTTGGATATCAACAATTGCATTTTGGATATCAAGAATTCGCATTTTGGATATCAAGAATTGAATTCTGGATATCAACAATGTATGCTAATGACTATCATGTGGGCGGGAGTAGGCATGCTACGTAAATTCTGTTTTGGATATCAAGAATTCCAATTTTGATATCAAAAATAATTTCGGATATCAATAATTAATTCTTGATATCACGAATTCCAATTGTTGATATCCAAAATGCAATTCTTGATATCAAAAATTTGAATTCTTGATATCCAAAATGCAATTCTTGATATCCAAAATTGGAATTCTTGATATCAACAATTCAATTATGGATATAAACAATTCGAATTCTTGATATCAAAAATGCAATTCTTGATATCCAAAATTGGAATTCTTGATATCCAAAATGCAATTCTTGATATCCAAAATTGGAATTCTTGATATCAACAATTCAATTCTGGATATCAACAATTCGAATTCTTGATATCCAAAATGCAATTCTGGATATCAAACTAGCATACATTTGCGTAAATGTAACATAATTGAAGCTTTAAACCAATGGGTAGGGGAGTGTGGGGTGTTTAAAAAAACGTTGCGTCCACTACGCAAGAGTTGGGATTCTGTTGGGTTTATTCTGCTCGTAGCAGACGGGTTGTTGTGGTATATGTCTGTACAAGTGTTTGTAATGAAAAAGTCGGATGAGGAAAGTTTAGTAGTTTTAGGCCTATTACAAATAGGCTAATTGAAAGCTTCATGTATGCTTCAACGTATTGGGTGGTGGTATAGTCTCATACATTTTCGTGCGTATGTGATTTATGTGAGATGTCTTCTAAATCACTCAGAGCAGGTAGCCTACACATTTGAACAGTAGATGGCGTAGTTCTGTCAATTTAGTGGAATTTAATCTGAACCCAGATAACTATGTTACACGTACAATAGCCTACATTCATAAAGGTTAGGACAATTATTACGTTTTTGGGGGTCTCAAAACATCCAACTTAATCCATTTTCAAAATCAATGTTGAACTAAACCGAACGCCAATGGATTGCAAAGTCTACAATGGCCGCAGTGGGCAACGCTCTTAGCGTAGAAAATGTTACGCCTGTGCAAACAGAATTTACGTAGCCTGCCTACTCCCGCCCACATGATAGTCATTAGCATACATTGTTGATATCCAGAATTCAATTCTTGATATCAATAATTCGAATTGTTGATATCCAGAATTCAATTCTTGATATCCAAAATGCGAATTCTTGATATCCAAAATGCAATTGTTGATATCCAAAATGCGAATTCTTGATATCCAAAATGCAATTGTTGATATCAAAAATGCGAATTCTTGATATCCAAAATGCAATTGTTGATATCCAAAATTCGAATTCTTGATATCCAAAATGCAATTGTTGATATCAACAATTCGAATTTTGGATATCAAGAATTCATTGATTAAATGATAAAACGGCTTGCCATAGGTAGCCTACACATTTGAACAGTAGATGGCGTAGTTCTGTCAATTTAGTGGAATTTAATCTGAACCCAGATAACTATGTTACACGTACAATAGCCTACATTCATAAAGGTTAGGACAATTATTACGTTTTTGGGGGTCTCAAAACATCCAACTTAATCCATTTTCAAAATCAATGTTGAACTAAACCGAACTCCAATGGATTGCAAAGTCTACAATGGCCGCAGTGGGCAACGCTCTTAGCGTAGAAAATGTTACGCCTGTGCAAACAGAATTTACGTAGCCTGCCTACTCCTGCCCACATGATAGTCATTAGCATACATTGTTGATATCCAGAATTCAATTCTTGATATCAATAATTCGAATTGTTGATATCCAGAATTCAATTCTTGATATCCAAAATGAATTGTTGATATCTATGGAACGCCGATTTAGTCAAAATTAAATAAATAAATAGATCTGTAAATAAATATATACATACAGAAATATATAAATATGGCAATGAAATAAAGCCTAAAATTAAAAAAGATGGCAATAAATATATCAATAATAAATGTATTTATTTCAAAATGACGTTTTTGTAAAGACAACATTTATTTATTTAATGGGACTTTTATTTCCTAATGCCACATTTATTTATTTTTTGAGACTTATACACTCCACATTTATTTCCACATATATTACCCCTCCACATTTATTACCACTCCACATTTGTTACCCCTCCACATTACCCCTCCACATTTATTACCACTCCACATTTATTACCACTCCACATTACCCCTCCACATTTATTTCCGATCTCATATGCAAATGAGGGGGGCGTGGTTATCTTCAGACCAATGCATGCTGCACAAGATCGAAGGCAGACAGGGACACCTATCTACCTCTATCACCAGAATCGTCACGAATTCACACAACATTCAACATTATTGACGATTTTCAAGTCGCATCTCATATTTGCTGCTCTAGGCTCATGGATGTAAGGAGCTTTTAGTCACAAATTCAGGCATTCAGGCAACATTTTGTATGGCCTGGGTTCATTGAAAACAACTGGTTATCGTGAGCACACCAGAAAATACCCGAAGGTGTAGGCTAATCACGTATTTGGGGTTGTCTTGATGCAATAGCCAAATTTCCCAAGATAGCATACCACAACCCCTTATGAAACTACAAATTACTTAAATCGTCACTGTGAACCCAGTTAATAGCTACGATGAAAATACTCTTAACCCTAAGAAAGATTATGTTGAGCCCCATGGTGGATTTCTACAGTTGCCGTCTTGCACACGACTACCAGACATCCCAGAAGGTCCGGGAGTCTCCCGCATTTCAATAGCGGCTCCCGGACACCCGCAAATGCCATACAATCTCGGTGTTCGATAAGTCTCAAACCATTTAAGACTTTGTGGTCAATATCTATGTTCTGTAGAGCACGTATCCGCCCAACCTCTACAAAATCTACAATGTGTGCCAAAATAATATATCCTGACAAGCCATGCTGATCAATTTGATCTATAAGGCCAGCAAGCGATCTTTGACACCATGTCTTCCTTCATCTACCGAATCTAGGTGTCCTTATGTGCAGCATGCGTTGGTCTGAAGATAACCACGCCCCTCTCGTTTGCATGTGAGATCGGAAATAAATGTGGAGGGGTAATGTGGAGGGGTAATACATGTGGAGTGGTAATAAATGTAGAGGGGTAATGTGGAGGGGTAATAAATGTGGAGTGGTAATAAATGTGGAGGGGTAATATATGTGGAAATAAATGTGGAGTTAAGTCTCAAAAAAGAAATAAATGTGGCATTAGGAAATAAAAGTTCCATTAAATAAATAAATGTTGTCTTTACAAAAACGTCATTTCGAAATAAATACATTCATTATTGATATATTTATTGACATCTTTTTTAATTTTTGGCTTTATTTCATAGCCATATTTATATATTTCTGTATTTATATATTTATTTACAGATCTATTTATTTATTTAATTTTGACTAAATCGGCGTTCCATAGATATCCAAAATGCAATTGTTGATATCCAAAATGCGAATTCTTGATATCCAAAATGCAATTGTTGATATCCAAAATGCGAATTCTTGATATCCAAAATGCAATTGTTGATATCCAAAATTCGAGTTCTTGATATCCAAAATGCAATTGTTGATATCCAAAATGCAATTGTTGATATCAACAATTCGAATTTTGGCTATCAACAATTCATTGATTAAATTATAAAACGGCTTGCCATACAGTGGAGACACTCGTCGGCCGACCATAAAAACTACATCAGACTAATGCTGAAAGTTAGGTCCGATGGAAGATAAAATGATGTATTTTGGTTCTATTTTTACACCAGTTACGCTGGAACTGGGATATTTGTTACTGAACCATACAGACGTTTAAGTTCCGAAAAAATATCAGAAGAATCAGGTTTATTCTCAAGTAAATTTAGGTTACACAAAATAATTTGATTTGGTGGGGTTGGCGCATGCAATAAACAAAGGTAAATTTAACAAACAAATGTCAGTCTTATTCAAAATACTATAACATTGATATTGGCTGTTGTAATGTGCAATAGTAACTAGAAATGCATTAACGAAACGCTTTTACGAGTGCAATAACACAACAACAATTGAACATTGAAGATGTTTATTAGAATTATAGGCCTGGTAGCACACCAAGCCCGGTGGATAAAGAGTCTGGTGGCAGAGCCGAGCCTGATGTTGGGAGATGGTAGCGCCCAGGAAATGGAAAGACTCCACAGTGTTGACTGGGAAGTCACACATGGCGAAGGGGCTGAGAGGGAGTGAAAACTCATACAAAAATCATAAAAACCATTGAAGATAGCCTAAGTCCTGCGCTGCGGACTTGTCCCCTCTGGTTGTGGGGATTTGGATGTGGTCTGGGATGTGCCAAAGTAATGCAGTTGTGACAGCCTGCACTGATCTTGACACTGAGGCCTTGGAGAGCCCATGTCCATCTACAATAACCTCCAGAAAAGTGCCAGTGGCATAGAACCGTAACACTGCCAGGGTTGCAGGGGTCAGTGCAAAGGACCTCCTTGTTAGCCTCTGCAGGTCTGCTTCTATGTGGTTCAGGAGCATTATGATATCATGATGTCCTCTGACTAATCGTACACTCAATTAGTATAATTGATCAACCATCAATTGAAGTAGAGTTGATTATTCATGTCAGAAACAATGATTCCATGTTGAAGACATGGGGTATTCATTACTTGTGTGTTTGTCATTTGTCACAATGTCCTTTGTGGCCAATATTTGAGAATCATCAGACTGCAAACATGGTCTTGGAAAGCTGTTGGCCTATTATTGCAATATTGTAGATATAGTCAACACTAGAAATTAAGACTCAATATGTTGGATTGAGATGCTTGCTGGGACATGCCATGAGTTATACCATTTAAATGCATGGTTTTTAACCTTGTAGTTCAATAAGTAGTAAATATAGGACTATATATATATATATTTATATATATTTGCCTATGGAAAGTGGAGTACCAAGAAGAGTTAAAAACCAAGGAGAAATAGGCTTGTTTTATTAGAGTTTGTTCTCCCTGCTCCTGCTCCACACATGGATCTTAGGTAAAAACACATGTAAAGATTGGACAGTCAACACTGAATGATACAATACACAATTCAGCCTTTACTTAATTAAAATACACATTGTATGCTTAGGCTATAAGGTAACCTAAATGTGACACTACCTTTTTGGTTGGGCAGAAGATTATGCACAGAAATGGAGGGCCTTGTGAACTTCATCTTTTCAAACAAGAGCTTCCTCTCCTCAATTTGGAGATGAGCCCACTTCATTTCCAATACCTCCTATTGGACCTCCTGTGTCGCTGATTGCAGGGTCCTGACACCGGTGTAAAACTAAATAGATTTTAGATTTTACTGGGGCAAAGCGTTTTTATACTGGGGCACGGGCCCCAGTAAAAAGGGTCAACGCCCCTGTGTCTTATTATAGAGGTAAACAAATCCTTTCTGATTTCTCTTCTGAGTCTATGCAGGTCACGTGAAAAAAGACCCAAAGACTCGTACCCAAAGACACAGTCAGAAAACAAATATTTTACCCGTAGACACGGACGGCAGATGAACGAATATTTTACCCGAAGACACGGTCGGAAGTTGAACGAATCATACCGAAAATAGGTACCAAAGCCACTGAGAAGCACTGTCATCACTAGCTGAATCACGGGCATCGCACTATCTAATTCCAGAAATCTGTGTGTTACCGACATCATCCCAATGTATATTCGATTTTTTTATGTGGTTCTACTTTTATATGTGGTCCTACCTTTATTAACAAGTAACTCGCATTCCACCACCAAAAACGTGCAAAAAGTTAATTCGGTGGTGCAATGCGAGTTGCACTTTTCTAGAAGCACACCCTTTACTCTTATTCTGAATGCGAATTGGCAAAACCGGAAATGCTTTTTAGGACTCGAGGCCGGAAGTTAAAAACATGGCGTACATACAGCAACTGTTCCGTTACTGGTTAGTTAATGAGATTCAAAGTTGGAGTTCCCTGCTTTACAAGGTATAAAAGGCATTTTAAATTAAGGAGATAGACGTGAAAGTAGAACAATGTCATTAAAATGATCATGTCTAATAGGTTGCTAATCTAAAACTGGAAAGTTGGACTAAAAACTACAGGACGTTTTCAAAATATCGCGGACGCCATATTTATGTATTCTATCGTAAACATTTGATTCGTGGAGGATTTAGAAATATCAGAAGCTATCGTCTAACGTTACGTTGCAAAGGGCCATCATATGAGGTAAAGTAATCGTTATTTTTTTTAATAATAAATGTACTGCGATATATTAAATTAATGTATTAGCTACACGGAACCACTATTCACGAATACCAGATTGCTATATTTTAGCTCGCTAGCTCAGGTGCTAGGCATAACGAAAGAACCGCTCCAAGAAACCAAAATTGCTTTGAGTTTAACGATTCTGAAGCTGGTTTAGGCAGGGTGAGATTTGTTGCCTTAGATTCAACATTTTGTATTACGCTAGATGTTTCAAGAAACGTATTAGGCTAGTGCGCCAATTGCAAATCATTTTAGAGTACAAGCATTTAGCCGATTTTCTGTTGTTGTATGTAGCTCTACTTTGGACATTGATGGAATGTCTTTGTTCTACCAATTGTTTGCTGCCGTTGAATTCAGGTCCTTAGAATTTTGCTGACTCCACAAACGTTGAAAGATTCTGTTGACTTGGATGGTGTGACACATTTTGGTTGGTGTTTCTACTCCTGTTTTTGCACAACTACGTGCCTTTAACAAAATCTATTCACGTTTTCTTCCTTTAACAATAGCCACCAACTTTGAGAGCCCTAAGTGCTCACGGAAATACACACTTACACTCAAGGAAATTGTTATAATGAATCATAACAGTCTGTTTGGAAGACCACAAGGTGGAGCTTTCCAGTCCCCTAACAAGACGGGCATGTTCCAGTCATTTGGACAGCCAGGATCCTCTACTTCTTCCCAGGGGACAAGTTTTGGGCAAACTGCAACGTTTGGGCAGTCATCTGCCTTCAGTCAGCCATCAGCCTTTGGTCCGACCTCGGAACAAACCTCCATGTTTGGGCAATCACCTGCCTTTGGGCAAGGACCGTCTCTGGGGCAGAGCTCTCTATTTGGGAACAGGGGTGGGCTTGACCATGCTTCTTCACCATCCTCTACATTTTCCACAATGACCCAACCTCCAGCCTTTGGTCAGACCTTGTTGGGACAGAGTAGCTCTGGATTTAGTGGTCCTCCGCCATCATATGGACAGGTAACTGGGAACATTCCGAGTTCTGTATTTGGACAAACATCTGCCTTTGGGGATCCCTCTGAGTTTGGGCAGCAGACCCAAGGTTTCAGCCTCCCTTCTGGAACTTCCCAGGTGTCATCTGGTACTACCCCCTCTTCTGGGTCAGGGCAGCCCATGAGCTGCAGTCAGACTCGCTTTGGACTTCCACGCACCACACCCATCTCCTTTGGTGCAGCTCCCAGTGCAGTTCACAACATAGGATTCCAGACAGAGTTCAGCTTTAAACCATGCAATGAGGCATTGTTCAAGCCCATCTTCAGTGTTAGCCCTGAGCCTGCCAACCCTCTGCCTACTGCTGCACCAGAAAAGCCCTTTAGCAGTGATTCCCAGCCATCGTCAAATAGTATGGACAGCAGTGGGTCCACTAGTTCTGGCTTCTGTCTGCTGACCAATGATACTGTTGGCTTCAGCTTCTCACAGCCAGCGGCAGCTTCCACCATCTCTGCTCCCAGTGGTGGTATCGGCCAGAGTGACCCCCTCACCACCAATGCCACCTCCAGCACGCTGCAGTTCACCTTCTCCCAACCAGGCACGCCATACAATACCAACACCAATGTCGGCACAGAAGCTGGCTGCCAGCAGTCAGCCCCCAGAACCCCATCTTCCTTCAGCTTTGTGCCAAAAGTCATCCTTTCCCAACCAGTACCACCGATGGCCCATTTTGGAAGAGCCATTTCAGATAACACCTTGGCATTTAGGGACTCCAAAGCCAAAACAGAGGGCCCAGTGAGTGCTGAGGAGAGAGATGATGACCAAGAGAGTGCTTTTGAGCAGACCGTTTTCAGCAGGCTAGGGAAAGGGACCAAGCGAAAGGAGGAGCCTGTGGGTCCTCGTACTTCAGCAGGAAATCCAACCAATGCAGAGAACTCACAGGCTGGTACAGACGAGCCCAGACACCCTCCAAAAAGACCCCTCCTGAGGTCCTGTGCTCCGATGGGCGGGACTCTTCCGTAGCGCCATGTCAGGACTAATGAAGTCTACGGGCAATGTGGTTCGGGGGGAGCTTTTGAAAGAGGAGGAGCTGCAGCAACCAGAGTTGGGGGAGACGGAGATTGCAGACACGCTGGTCCTGAGGAACCACAAAACTGCTACACAGGCCAGTGGATCAGTTCTCATTAGAGAGACTAAAGAGAAAGCAGAGGAGAAAGGTAAGCCTTAATATATATTTTAGGTTGCTACATATTTGCTGCACTCCATAGCAGACAGAGATGTGGTTTCTAATAATGCTAGAGGATTACATAAATATAGCTGTTTGTCTGGTTTATGTTTCTCCTCATTTGTCAGTCTGGCCTAAAGCATTTTTAACCAGTTTGCAAAATGCAATTACATAGTTCCCACATGTCTGCTAGCCAAGATTTTAAATAATGTAGACAAATTCAATAGTTAGACTAAAGACCACTCCAGGACACAATATTTGTGAATAGGTTTGATGCCTGACAGAACTAGATCCAGGATAATTTACCTGGCTTTACTTTTAACAGGATTGTATTCAATGTTTAACAAGTCTAAATATCAAACACAATGCTGTTGTGCTATTATAATTGTTTTATGTTTTATCCTCTTCAAGGGTCAGTGGAAACCCCTGACGAAGAGCCTGAAACCAAGACCCCCCTGAGGCGAGCCCAACGTGGGGACAGCATTGATAGCCTAGGGGGCTTGTCTCCTACAGATGCCACTAACATCCAGTGCAAGAATGTCCCAGCCAACCTCAACAAGAAAGATATTCTCGAGAAGCACTTTGGTCGCTTTGGGAAAATTTGTAGGATTATGTGCCGGCCTCAAAAGAATCTGGCGACTGTACACTTCCAAGATCATGTGAGAACAAAGTTGTCTCCTTCAGAGCTAGCTATAACCAACATTTTTGCTTATGTATTACAATATTACATTGCATTTACCGTAAATGAGTGAAAATGATAGATTGCACATTTCTTAGTTTTTTCAGCTATTTGACTATATGAATCATATAATTTTATTGCACATTAATTCCTCAAACATTCCTCTGGAACATTTTGCGTTTAGACATCAGCAGCAAAGGCAAAAAAGAAAGGCAAACTTATGCACAAACATGAGCTACTTATCTTCTGGCAAAGAAAAAAAATAAGTAAGTCTAAAATATTTCTTTTTTTTCTCAAAATGGCAGTGAATCAGTACTTTGTGTCAATAAGGACTTATTTTGGAAAAGCTTCTGCCTCCATGCCTATCTATTGCAAATATATTTGTCATGCATTTCATTGTTTTTTCAGCTACAGGGAACAAAGGCGAGAGTCCACCAGAAAGAGAGGAGCCACAGACCACAGGGCCTAGACTGGGGGGCTCCCTGTCTTCCCCACGGAGAAGACCCCCACCCAAAGTTCCCATTCTGAGCAGCACTGCATCCATCAACTTCAGGTAACCAAATAAACATAGTTTGATTTCAGGAATTAGTTTTGTGAGATTGACAGACACCAGTTTTTTGTAAATAATCTCTGTACATCACAAAAAGGTCTCGTCTTTTCAGTTCACCAGGGAAGAAGTCATCTGTTGCCAAGTCTTTCCAGTTTGACAGTGAACCTCAACTGGAAACTAGTTCTGAAGGACAAGTCTCAGACTGTTCCGTTCCCTCTTCCCTCCTCCACCTGATTGGCCAGCAGGCAGACACAGCTGAGGAGAAGTACCGCCTCCTGGAACAAAGGGACAAGATCCTGCGTCAAGGTAAATTTTGTCTGTCTACTGCGAAGCTCCCAGTTCACTGGTCAAAGATTTTATAGGACCGTGATTTAATTTATCTAATCATTACATTGGCTGACTGCATGTTTCTAAGAAAACATCTTCACTAAGGCCAGACAAAAACACTGAAATCCGTTAATGCAAATAAAATTCACATGGTCTCTAGCTAATCATGAAAGCACAATTTGTAACTGCACCATTTCACTAGTAACAATGCCTACAAAGTAACCATCCTGGGCGGATTGGTCGACTTGATGTCAAAGCACTAGTGACCAGTGGGCATGTCATGTTAGTTAAGCGAGGAAGATGTGGCTGATCTATTGTGTGGTGGCTCAGGTCGGCCCAAACGGACAGACCTGGACCTGTCAAAGGTGTTTGTGGGGACGTGTCCAGACATGTGTCCAGAGAAGGAGCGCTACATGAGAGAAACGCGCAACCAGCTCAGCGCTTATGAGGTCATCCCCAACACGGAGATGGTGAAGTCTGATTCATCCTACTGGAAATTCTACAACAGAACTTAGTCAAAATACTAATGATTAAATAATAGGAATTCTAATCCATTATCTAAGCCTACCTCATCAGTTGTGGTTGATTAGGTCTTTGTAATATGCTATTGTGTGCCATCTCACATGCCATCTTACTCATCCTGAGCAGGTGGACCACGTGGCAGCCATCAAAGAATACAGCCGGTCGTCAGCTGACCAAGAGGAGCCCTTGCCCTATGAGTTGCGGCCCCTTACTGTTCTCAGCATGACCATGGAGTACCTGGTCAGCCAGATCATGGACCAGAGCCATGACAATTACCGTGACTGGTATGACTTTGTGTGGAACAGGACCCGTGGTATTCGTAAGGTAAGCTAAGAGCCTTTCTTTGTAATAAGAAAAAACACATCTGGCATGGATGTGGTAGGATGTTATAAAAAGTAGTTTGGTAACCTATTTGGCTTCTCTGCATAATAAACTGTAGTTCTGCTATTGTTAAAAGTGATGTGTAGAAACAATTGTATGTCGGTCAATACATTTGAAGAAAAAATATACACTTCATGTGAAAGTAAAATCAATGGAAGTATAGCAAAATATCTGCTGTTATGGTATGTTTTTAAAGTCATTAAGTTGCTATTAAATTCAGATCCATGTCCACTACTCCTAGTTTTGTTTTTTTGTTTTGATCCATCTCTAAAAAAATTCTCTCTACCTACTAGGACATTACCCAACAGCACCTGTGTGACCCTTTGACAGTGTCACTGATTGAGAAGTGTGCCCGCTTCCATGTGCACTGTGCTCACCACCTGTGCGAGGAGCCCATGATGTCTTTCGACGCCAAGATCAATAATGAAAATCTGACCAAGTGTATGCAGAGCCTTAAAGAGATGTACCAGGACCTAGCCAATCGGGGTGTCTTCTGCCCCCAAGAGGCTGAATTCCGCCAGTACAATGTTCTGCTCAAACTAAATGATGGAGACATTCTCCGGTCAGTCACCAATAAGACGCAACACCTTTTTGGGGGATTCGAGTTTCATGTCTGGCACGGTGTGTGATTATGTGGCAACATGTTATTTATTTTCCCACTTAGGGAGGTGCAGCAATTTCGTGACGAGGTCCGGAACTCTCCTGAGGTGAAGTTTGCGGTCCAGGCCTTTGCTACACTTAATAGTAACAACTTTGTGCGCTTCTTCAAGCTTGTGAAATCTGCCTCGTACCTATCCGGCTGTCTCCTCCACAGATATTTCAATCAGGTCAGAACCAAGCCCTCACTCATTTATGTTGTGTGGTTTAATACACTACTGGCTTATTTACCAGATGTGGAGTCCTCACTGCCATTAGCAGACTCTTTGAGCATAGAGTGCACATTTGGAGCATTGTTCTTGCCTATAGTCTCAAGAAGTAAGGGGTAGTGGGTTAATTAAATAAGAGTAGAAAAAAGCAATGATTTATTGATATCTTTCGTCTTTGATGTTATTATGTCACTATACATAAAGAAAAGAGTTTGTGCTACATATGACAGATAACGGAACAAAGAACTGCTGCAGGCAAAATAACATTGATTACATCTTTATTTACTGAAAACCACATTGTTTGTTTTTCATGACTGTTATTCGTGTAGAAGACTTTGAATTATGAACCCACTTTACAGGGGCACAATCTTATACAAATGATCAATCGCAAGGTATTGTGCACTCATTGTCCTGGTGTGTTTGTTTATGTGTTTTTATTGGTAGGTGAGGGGTAAAGCTTTGAGGACTCTTAACATTGCTCACACGGTGGGCTCCCAGAGGTCAACCATATTCCCCATCGAGGACATGGTGAGGATGCTCATGTTTCGTAACACAGCTGAGGCCACAGACTTCATCCAACAGCATGGACTTAATATCAGTGACGGGTTAGTCAAACCCCCCCACCTACCCACACAGACACCCCAACTTTTTTTATGGAACTAAAATGCACTGTGTCGTCTGTGGTATGTTCCCTTCTAAAGCAGACCAAAGTGGATCTTTTTACACAGGCACCGACAATTTTCTAAAACAATCCCTGACCAGCCATGCTAATAGCAGACAGCACCTGGTTTGCGTGACAGCTAAGCGGGTGGTTGACAATCCATCTTCCAGGGCCGTTGACCATGCTGGTCAGGAATTTAAATGCAGATACCCATCGTGTTATTGCACGACTTATAACAACGGCATATCGCGTAATTAAGACGGACCAGCCGTTCGCCTCGCCTCGGCTATTGAACTGCAGCAGAAGAATGGTGTCGACTTGGGTACTCAGTATCATACTGATGAAATGCTATGGAAGCTTTTATATATTAGCATTGAGGGACCAGAGGTTTCACAGTTTCAGCCAGACAGAGTTGTGCAGAGATGGCTGTCAGCAGGGGAGAGATTATGTAATGTTTGAGGTTAAGTCAATTGTTTTGCTGACTATTACCTTTTTTTTTAATCACTAGAAATTTGATTTTATTTGTGTTCTTTTTTTAACCCGGATGTGTTTAATAAGTGGTTAAACATGTTAACAGAATAACATAATTTATAAGTCTTTGGTTTTGTTGAACAATTATAAATTACAACTTTTGAAGGGGGGGGGGCAGTAAAAATGGTCTTTGGCCCAGTAAGTTTCAGTGGGGCCAGTGGATTTTTTTTTCACATTGAGTTCTGCATTTAGAGGAATAATCTCTTCAACTGAGCTGACCCAGTTTGTGGGCATATGACCCCCGCAGCATGGTGGAGCTGAGTCGGACTAGCTATCAGGACCCAGATGTTTCGCTGCTCCAGAGGAAGTCTGAGGCCATCATGAGGAAGAGGACCGTGCTGATCGGGGAGGTGGTGAACGGAGGTCTCCTCCCTAATCCTACCCAACACACTCCAGTCTGCAGCTTTGACTCCCACAATAAGTACCGGGGAACTGGGCCCCTGGCAGAACCCACCACCTCCACCATCAGGACCAGCCACATGAGATCAGCAGGTAAAGGATTTATGCAAAATATAGACTAGCACAGTAAATTATTGTGGTCATGTATTGTCCAACAAATTGTAAATGAACTCATATAATTTTCTAACAATAACACAATTGTCCCCTTTTCATTTGCTGTAATTCTTTTCCAACCATGGCCTGAGTATTACAAAAATATAGACTGTAGAAAATAGTTTATATAAACTGTAAAAAAATTACTCTATATACATTAAAAACATCAACATTGGAAATAATCAATAAATAAACCTTAAAAAACAATTCACTGTTTCTCACTGTGACCACATTGTGTTTTGACAGTGCCAGTTTTAGCCCTGGAGCCAGAGGTCAAGGCCCAGTCTGAGGCTGAAATCAGACCCCAGATGCTGGCTGAGCCCAAGCTGTTCGGGGAGCCCCATCTCGTCCCTGAGCCCCTCAAGCCTGCAGTTGTTGACAAGACGGGGGAGCTTGGTGCATTGACCCACATTTCAGAGGCCCAGCTGCTGGTCCAGCCTGAGTCTCAGCTGCAGCCCATACAACCTCTATCACCTCCACCAAAACCAGAGCCTCTGTACTCTGATGAGGCAAGACAATACGACTGAGGTTTTGTGAATAGTCTACTCTTTTTTTTTACTTAAAAAAAATAATATATATTTCTCATTTAATTTCTCCAGGACATCCTAGTTGAGCTGGAGGGTGTGGTAGAGGAAGTGCTTGAGGCTGTGGTGTCTGAGGTTGCCAGAGCAGGGGCAGACTATGCCATGTCTGCTCTCAAGTAAGTGCAGACTTCCACAGACTATGGTGTGTATAGTAAACCCTTACCAATAAAAGGAAAAGGCTTCACAGCAAGTAGCATTTTATCCTGACATTCTATTGCATTGTGTATTGTAACTTGTTCCTTAGCATTGGTCACTGTGATACTGTTGGAACTGTGCACTTGTAATCCTTGAGTTTTTGCTGCACTTACTAAATGCACTTTTGTATGTCAAGTTTGGCAACAGCATCTGTTGAATTAATACAAAATCTGTGCTTTCAGTGAGAGCAGTGGGCTAGTGGAAGTGATGGTAAAAGAGGTAGTGGAGCAGGTCCTCAAAGAGGTGTCTGCATTTGAGATTCAGTTGGAAGAAGAGATCACTGCAGCAAAAAAACTCGAGATGGAGGAAGTCAGGTTGAAATCATAATCATCTTTCCTTTTATTCAGTAGTAGTATAATATTGAAACAATTTTATATTGTCGGCTCTATTGATGGCTGTTATGTAACCAAAGGTGATTGCATCTGACCTGAGCAGTTTGGACATGTGGTGCTTATGTATCTATCTTTGTCACATTACATGCTAAATCTTAATACTAATCAAATTCAAAACTTAACATTTTATAATTTAATTTTCCTCTCTCCCTGTCAGGAGGAAGCAGGAGCATGAGGCCTTCCTTGCCCAGTTCAGCGACTCCCTCTTTTCTAAGATCAGTCAAGAGATTCTGACCGAGTGCATCCATGAGACTGCTGCTTTGGAGATACAGTAAGCTACATCCCCAACCCAGGTCAAACGCTGGTGTCAAATCCCAAACTGGTGTCCAACCTCCACTAGGGCTGTCAAAATTGCTCAAAAATGACGTTCGAATATTCGCTTAAAATAACACACATATTTTCGAACATATTCAAATTTCTGGTTGCGGTTGGTTATTCTTATTAATGTATATTTTCCCACCCCTAAGGATCAGTCAATTTAGCAAAAAAGTATGCGTTCTATTGTCCTCCCTACTAACTTAGGCGGCAGCCATGCTAGAAAGCGTCATAGTAGTGTTTTCGTAATAGCACGCAAATTGGAGTTAGATTATGAGTAAAAAAATCCCAAGTCTTTGAAATTTGAGCGAGTACGGGTTGCCCGTGAGACCGCCTAGTCCAGGGGTGTCAAACATACGGCCCGCCAGGGCGTCCAGCTCGGCCCGTCGGATGTCTTGGCAAAGTTTGAAAATTACATAAATTTCATTTCTATAAAAGTAACTGCTATTCCGAATCCAAATGTCTATTAAGAATATGGAGGTTTATGAGTACAAACGTTTTGTAATTTTTTTAATCGATCTAGTAATTGCTTCAAAAACGGCGTAAATGCGAAGTCTGCTCCGGAGGCAGAAGCGCTCATTGCCACAGGCAGCAGTGCTTGCTGCGCGCTTTGCGACGTGTTTGACGTCAAGTGAGACCGCATCTTGTTTTGACGTTAGCCCCACTGGCAGTGTGTTGTACTGTCCTCATTTCCGGCACTTTCAAACAATCAGCAACAAGCTTGCCTCTCTAGCATAGCAACTTCTTTTGAATTAGCCATTTCTCCCTAAATTAATGTCAAACTTATTTAACTACGTTTTGTGGGTACTGTTTGAATCGCGATTCCATCTGAAATATTGCTGTGATCTGTCTCTGACCTCAGGCACGCGCCTGAATATTAATTTTCGCATTCGAAATTCTGTTTTTAATAACTATTCGAATGTATATTCAAATTTAGAATATTCGTTGACAGCCCTAACCTCCACCCCCCCAAGATAGGAGGAGATTGACATTTGTGTGTTTTGGTGTCACAAATTGAGGGACATGAACATAAAGAATGATGGAGATTGTGAAATTAGCTCAAATAAATAGTTATAAACATTTTGTCTTTTGAATTTGTGATGTCTGTCTTTGTTTTGTCAGGCTTGCACTGGAAGAGAAGGCAACATGTGTTGCTCGCTGCACAGACGAAGTGTGTACCAATGTGGTGGACGAGACTTTAAAAGAAGAGATTGTCCTTTTGGTAGAGGAAGTTTTGCAAGTGGAGCTACAGCGTATACACAAATACATCAGAAGGCAATTATAAATTACATTTGATTGACAGCTTAAAGTAACACACTAATTGTGTGTTATAAGATTTATTGTTGTGAATTGGAGTTCTGTCTAAGTTTTTTTGTACAGTAATACACCTCGGCCCGTCTTCCTCAGGTGGCATGATGTAGTTGCCGTGCGCAGACAGTTAAAGAGACAGATGCGAGGCTTCCCTGCAGCCCCATGCTGCGTAGACCCCCACTTCAAACTCCAAGCCCTGGCCCCCAGTGCCCCTTCCAGGCCGTCCATGGAGCATCTTGCCCGATGCTTGGTCAACCTGGGTAACACCGGCTACATGGCCCTGTCTAGCACCAGGTACCAAGTCCTTCACCCTCCATGTTGTTCAACCTTCATGACGTTTAGCTTCAGTTCATCAGTGCTGACAACTTGCTTTCAGTGTTGAACTTGGAACGTTGCTGAATGTTGCTGAACGTACCAGTCTTTATTAAAACTTTTTGGTTATATATTAAGCTTTAAATTGAACTTTACAACAAACCAAAAAATTCTAACAAAATATGCATTTGTAGTATATAAATTCTTTGATATATTGGCCAAAAATCTGAGATGGCAAATGTATACATTCACTTAAGTATAGGTACTGATACTCATGTTTAAAAATACTCTCGTAAAAGTATTGACTACACCTTTTCACAAGTAAAAGTAAAGAAGGCTCTGACATACTTCAGTCAAATATAGCCATTACTACTGCTTCTTTTAGTGTCACGCTGGTAACTGGACCTCACATAGGGTTGCCAACTTTGTCACTATAAAATACGGGACAAAAGGTGGCCTGCCGCAGCAGTGCGGGTAAGGTTTTGTGTGAATATATGCCAACAGTGTATTTTAAGCCATTTGTCATAACAATAGCTATTTGGCACATTTACTTAACGTATACTGATGCACGTGAGGGGTGGCTGTGATTGGATGATGTGAGGTGTCGGTGATCATTCTCAAGTGTTGTGATCAGCGCTGTTATATCAGTCAATGGTTAGATCAGCTTAGCAGTCAATAATCAGGACAAGGGAGGTCACGTATAGGGATAAATTAATTAGGCCCAATATAAGGGGCGTCCCGGCTAATACGGGACAGTTGGCAACCCTAACCTCACATGATAGAATACAAAAAGACACAATAGACACGTATTGCATTCGCCAAGGAATCCTTTTTGACGCCGACAATTTTAAACATCTCCCTCATATATGGCCATGGGTGATCAGGAATGCCTCTATTCTCAGTCATGTCGACTTTGCCAACTCCCTCTGCCTCATCCATAATGTTAGTTGTCTTCTGCCTTGCTCCATGGTTGCTTAACAGAATAGCTTACATTGTTGTGAGTGATAGCAAGGAAATGAAAAAAGACGCACAATGACAAGAAATCATATTTATCATGCTACCAAATACAGATTAAAAATTAAGTAACAAGCCTGGTTTGAAAATGTAATAAGTAGAAAGGACAAAACTATTAGCCTGGGTGCCAGCCAAATGAATCCCCGCCCACAAAATAATTTGGTCGGGAAGTTGGGTCAAAGCGGGCTTCATACGATGATGGACAGATGGTCAACAGTAACGTAGTCAATCACGTCACCAAAGAGCACTTGAGTTGAATTTGTTTTCAACAAACATGGCTACCGCTGGAGAGCTGAGATGTTATGATTCTGCCATCGAGTCTGTTTTATAAGACATCGACAGCGCATTCATTTTGAAAGAGGAAAAGAGAAACGCAATCAAGGCATTTGTCGATGGAAAATGTTTTTGCCGTCCTTCCTACGGGGTTTGGTAAAAGTTTAATTTATCAGGTCTATCCAAATGAACGAAGAGGCATTTGTTTTTCGGGTTCGTTTAAAACATGCCCCATACATAGTCACAGCCTACCGGAGAGGTTTCAGACTCATATTCTGACCAGAATTATGAGGATGACAACGTCAGGATACAAAACTATGGCCCTTGGTCTGATGGAAGAGAGTACACTGGACATTGTATCCATGTCATACAAATCTGTTGGAATTTAAGTTATTTGATTTAAATGAGGGCAAGAATTTTACAAGACAAACATGTTACAAAACTAAGGTTTTAAATCTTACCCACTCCATGGTTATTGCAAATTGGAGATAAAGAATCCAGACTTGTTAGTCAAGGCTAGAGAAGGAAACGGAACAATAGTTTACTTAACCTTTTAAACACAACCATCATCTGTAAGAACAACACATCAGACCACATATATCAACATTTAGATGACTAGAAATACATCAAGCCACAAATTGAGGTTTGAAACATTATGAAATAAAGTCACAATGTCTCCCAGCCTACATATTTGAAAACTTGTGCATATTGAAATGTAATATACCATTTTCCCCAGATTGTTGAAAATGAGAAAAGACGCTATCCATCAGATGACAGTCCACATCAACCATCAGCAGCTGTTGAAGTATGACTTTTTCCAACTTTTCATTTGCAAAATGGACTAAACTATTGTTTAACAATTATCTTGAGAACTGGGCATTGTACAAAGTTTGAATTTTTCAGGTGTCCATTTCAGAGTCCAAGGATGTGCGGTACTGCATTTGACATTGTTTGGATAGCTTCAAGATTACCCCAAAATAATTTGCCACTAGTTTTGCGATGGAACTCTTTCAGCAATGTATTGCATGTCAATGCAATACATAAAATATAAGACTATTTTACTGTATTGCTGTGACAATAACATACTCTTATAGGGATTCTACCGCAGAGGAGTTGTTTAATCACAGTGCAGTCAAGGTTCAAGCAGAGATTGGTAACCGGATGCGTAACAGACAAGCGTGACTTGGCGAAACTCCAGTGCGGCCAGGCGGGGTCCAAAATGAAGTCTACCTATTTAGTAGAGGTGTTAAAATTCATCAAATAATCGATGCATCGCGATTCGGACATGGGCGATGCTGCATTGATGCAGTGGCCGACCATAATCGATTATAACGCAATTATGTCGCTTGTTAATGTTCCGGCTGCGGCATAAACATTCAAATGAAAAATAACATTCTTAGTAGCCTAACCCGTTTCATCTATTCTAGACCTATGATAGACTCTAGTCTCATCTGGGTCTCATTTACCTGACGTCGCGAGTCGCATACGTGCCAGAGCAAAATGGCTGAAGGTGGTTGTGAGATCGTCCTTAAACAATCCAAGCGTTTTAAAAGCTGAGATATGGAACTTCATTTCGGATTTTACCAACAGGCTGAGGAGCCCGAACTGGATAAATCAATATGCAAAGCCTGTCACACCAAAATTAAATACGTTGGGAACACTACCATCTTAAGGCCCTGTCACACCATAACGTCCTGGTCAACGTTTTCTGAACTTTCTAATCGTTCAATTTCGAGTGTTCTAGGGAGAGGTGGACACATCAGGCGTGTGACTAGCGAGGGACTGACGCATGAGGAGCGTGTAACAGCGACCAAGTAAGACAAGTCTGAAAACAATTAGCGTTTGGTGACATGTCACTGGCCCGCGACAACGTGTACCTAGCACGCGGCAAACGATTATGCAACGTTAGACGAGCGTGTGACTAACGTGTGAATAACGACAGAGTAGCGTTTTGCTCCTAGATATATATATATATATCTATGGTTTTGCTGGTGTGTGGGTTTTATGGTCAAACTGGTATAAAACACTGGAAAATCAGTGGATTCAGTTGTTCTGAACAGCAAACATCATGCCGCCTACTACTACATACGGGTGCGAGGGGGGCTTCTGTTAGCGGGTGAGTTGTTCATTACAGAGCAAACAATGAATAACAACCAAGTAACGCTAGGGTAACGACTGACTAACAATAGCCAAATGCGTGCAACGTTAGTCAAACCTTCTTTAGCGTTATCCAGCGTTTCAAAATTAAACGTTGAAGAACGCTGGTCTCCTTGAGAACTTTTGTGCATTACCACACAACGATTACTAATGATTACCAGCTTCACCAGCGTCCACAAAACGCTCTTCTGGCAATATACCAGCGCTGTACAAGCGCCCATGGACGGTTACCAACGTTTCCTCTAATGTCATAGAACGTCGACCAGAACGTTATGGTGGGACGGGGCCTTTAAGGAATCACGTTAACTGTTTCCATCCTGAGTTTCTAGCAACAACACCTGCCGCGGAAAATGCTAACTCTGGGCCAGTGACTGTGTTTTCAAAACTGCTAGCTAATAATGATGTCTGCTGTGTTCAGACTTTTTTTTTATATCTTACTACTTTATGAATATATCTTAATGCATTATGTCAAGTCAAATATCCTATATGGCTTTATTAGAAACATTTATTTGACGCATTGCAGGGCTCGACAATAACGATGGCCCGGGGCCAGTAAAAAGTAACGTCGGGACAGTTAAACTAGCAAGTCACTGGTCCTATCGGCCCACTGCAAATTGATCGATTTTTTTTTGCATTGTAAAAGTTAACATCCTTCATATGTTTTGCTATCTGTTAAATGCATAAATAACTTTGCAGCTCGCGGGGCGCACGGTTGGCAAATCAAGAGTTGAGTAGTGAGTGACGAGTGGTTGTCAAATTGTAATTCTATAATCTCGATATATTTTTTCTAACAACTGGCGCGAGACAAGTGAAGATGGCAGCAAAGCAGAGCTACGAGCTTAAATGGAAGAAACTTTTTTAATGAAACTATGAGGCACTGTGTCGTCTGTCGTATGTTCCCGTCTAAAGCAGACAAAAGTGGATCTTTTTACACTGGCACCGATAATTTTCGAAAACAATCCCTGACCAGCCATGCTAGGAGACGGCACCTGGTGTGTGTGCCAGCTAAGCGGATGGTTGACAATCCATCTTCCAGGCCGTTGACCATGCTGGTCAGGAATTTAAAAGCAGATGCCCATCGTGTTATTGCACGACTTATAACAACGGCATATCACGTAATTTAGATGGGCCAGCCGTTCGCCTCGTTCCCCAGGGCTATTGAACTGCAGCAGAAAATTTGTGTCGACTTGGGTACTTCGTATCATACTGATGAAATGCTATGGAAGCTTCTTTATATTAGCATTGAGGGACCAGAGGTTTCAGTTTCAGCCAGACAGAGTTGTGCAGAGATGGCTTTCAGCAGGGAAGAGAGCACGTCACGTTTGAGGTTAAAAGTCAATTGTTTTGCTGACTACTACCTTAAATTTTTTATCACTATAAATGTGATTTCATTTTTGTTCTCTTTATATCCAGGATGTGTTTAATAAATTGTTATTGGTAACAAAATAACATAACTTATAAGTCTTTGGTTTTGTTGTAACAATGATAAATTACAACTTTTGGAGAGAGGGCCAGCAAAAAAATATTGATGTTGAGCCCTGCATTTAGATATCGAATCGCTCACATGATAATCGGAATTGAATCGGGAGATCAGTGAAGATTCACACCTCTACTATTCAGGGTTTTTCCTGCATAGAGAAAATGGGGCTCGTGCCTAAGCCGTTTTCCCGAGCGCCTATGACAAATCCCGACCACCTATGACGTTTCTGGTGCCAGTGAGCGACCCGAGTCTGAGGCTAACGTCAAAACAGTGTAACGGGGACGCAGTCTCACTCAGATTGCCAGGTTACACAAATCACAAAAATAATCGGACCACCTGGCTAAAAGCAGAATTCCCATATCTCTTGAAAGCTGCCCTGCTCGACTTTTTAGATGTAGAATTGACTGTAAAACTGTAAATTATGAACTTTGTGACATGACACTGCCGCCCGACTATGCGGTCTACCGGGCGAAACTCTCACTCATTTTAAGACTTTCGTGACCCAAATCAAAATTCTGATGTGACAGATAAATAGGGAATTGCTTTCTCTTTCAAAGGCTGTCCTCCTCTACCTTTTTGGTATTTTTAAATCTAACTATTTGTATTATCTGTGTAATTATCTAGCCATTATAAAGGCTACCTTTCCCGGTTTTCTGCCACTATGTTGTTGAATGTTTACAAACAAATAATTGGTCTTTAGTAATTGAGTTGATAACCGTGTCTTCTTGTCTGATCAATATGCAACTGTGAGGTGCACGAATGGACAGAGCGGCCAGTAAACTCGTTTTGCTGCAAGGGCCAGCCCGACATGCGCGAATACACCTGTAGAAATGCAAATTTCCACTCAAAATGCTAACAAAAGTTTGATTAACGATTTCCAACGCAGCCTCCATTGGTATTTTTAACCTAGGAAAGATAATATATATATATATGTAGGCACGAAGAAAATAAAGGAAATTGCAAAAAAATGGGAATAAATACATGGATTAGAAGAAGAAAGTTTTGAGCACCCAAGACCCATTTTGATCCAGGAAAAACCCTGCTATTTGGCATGTCCTCTTGGTCTCGTATGCAATTCTCAATCAATATTATAGTAGTGTGCAGTATAGTAGTAAACACATCCATGCTTTCTTGGCAGTGGCGTATGTGATTTGGAAAAGGATGGTCATCGTCTTAGCGGTAGCATAGTGTTGCCAATTTTAGAGACTTTGTCACTAGTTTTAGCAACTGTTCACCTTCCCTGCTAAATAAATCGTATCAAGTGTTAAATTTAACTTTATGCTACTTCGGAAATCTATGTTTTTGTTGTTGAGCAGCAGCAAAATGACTAATGCTTTGTTCACACCGAAAGCAAAGGCAATTTTTTGCGAGGCTACATATAATGTCAATGCAAACACAAAAACGTTGTGCCGGTCAATGCGAATTACATGCTTTTCACGTATATCGTGGAGAAATTCACGGGACACTGTCGCAAAAGATTATTGTAGCTATTTGTGGGTATTCTCTGCTATTTTCAATGAAGCCTGGCGAATCGCTTGCATGGTGGGAAGGCAAGCGACTCGAACCTAGCAGTTTGAGTTAAGAGATTCTCGATTTTATGTAAATCAGGACTGATTTTCGCGAGCGGTGGCCAATTGTATATTCTTTCTTGTAACGAAGCAACCATTGGTCCTGGTAAACATTTCTAGCTTTCACAGTTTCAAGCTGGAGGAGAAACTACTCGTCTGTGTTTATACAGACGTAAACAACAACCATTAGGCATTGTGCCGCGACAATTAGGTTGTCGGTGTTCCTGCTGGAGTTTTTTTACTTGTACATTCTTGTAAGAATAAGTCTTGTAAGATAACATTAATTTGTTTGGTGCTAGCTAGCTAACCCCGCCTGTACATGACTGGTTACCTACAGTGCCCCAAGGAATACTTTAAGATATACTCACATTTAAAATACAGCAAAATAAGACAGAACTAGTGTGTTTAGTAGATAGCATCATGCTACATCTAGCTGGCGCATCTGATTTATTTCTTAATGTGTAAAATTACATAGTACATAGACCCAAGTCTGCACGCTTGGCGATGACAATGTTATATAACTACAACTCTGAATTCACCTGTCTGACACCCCCCTGAGCGAAGGGCACTGTGGGAAGGCAAGTGTAGTGGACAGGCACTTACCGTTTCTCAATTCGCGTTCTTTTCTGTACTTGTGTACTTGCGTTCTCGTAAAACGTCATCAACCGTAGCCCAAGTACTGTTCCAATTCAAAGTTCGCATCAAGTCAAGTACCCGGAAGTGTTCCTGATGTGTTCTTCAACTGGCCATTCTATCGAGGATGCATCGGTGGTGACTTGCGCGGACTTGGGGCCGTTAGATATCCCAGAATGCATTTCGCAGCGTCGGATCAAAACCCAAAACCAATGGCGAAAATATTTACGTACTATTAGCCTACTACTTATCCTAGCCTACTACTACATACACGTGAATTACATAAAATATTTCAAAATGAAAGAGGCTGGGGTTTTTGTTTTATGTGTTTATTGTTAACGTTGTATGCCCACATGAGGCGCTAGCACAGTTAACAGACGAGCCGAGGTGGTGACGTAATCGAGTCCGCTGCCGTTCCAATTGCAGGTGCGTCCTCCCGTTCTCGGAAGTTTGTACTTAGAAGTCCGGACTTAGCAAGTTCGAACTTCCAAGTCCGCAAGTCCGTACTCTGTGTACTTGGAATTGAGAAACGGCCACTGTAATTGGACTTCCGTGTTGTCATAGTCGCCCATCCATGTTAAAGCCCATATAGCAGGTTAACCACCACTGTCGATGAATGGGTACATAAAGCACTCAATATATGTATATGATTCAAGAAATCTCAAAATGGTGTCTCAAAATGGTGTTTAAGACCAGTTTTGTACGTTTTTTTTGTTAGCATTAGCATATTAGCGCAATTCGGCGATGACGTCACGTTGGGGAGTCGTGGAGGAGAGTAGCCTCAGTCTAGTAGTAGAACTATGGCAACTGACTGGGATGAGGAAGAGGTGGCAAGAACCACTCAAATGTACGATGGCCCGCAGCCTTATAATATCGAACCAAATAGACGAGAGAGGTCAAATGAGGAATTTCCTAGACCTGATGGCCGCCAAAGCCAATTAAATGGATGGTCCGAGGAGAATGAGTGGAGAGTTGGTGAAGTGTCCTGCTGAGTTAGCAACGGCAACGCAGCAAGGAGCGCTGGAGCTTGTCTACGGACAGCAGTGCATACAATAACGACACATTTTTTTTACTGTCAGTGAATAGCACCGAGTGAAAGTCAACTTTTCTTTATATCTACAGTAGTGACAGTTATCATGTCGTTAGTTCAGATAAGGAGCTCTTATCTAGATCTAGAAGGCATCATGCTAGCTATGGGTTAATTTACTAGTCCCACCTGTGAAATTCTCCCCCCCAAATCAATCCCTAATTAAATCTTTTCCCCGACGTTGTAAACACATTTCCGATTAGATATTCCACGTTTTGAGTTCCGTAATAGTCACGTTCTATCAGGAAAGGGGAAACTAAATCAATCAACTAAATCTAACACACACAGTTATGAAAGCCGTTTGATGATCACTCGTGATCCAAACACTAGCCATGGCGCTATCTAGCTAGATATGACTAGCTTTTGGACATGTAGCTACTTAAGAACAATTTTGTTTTGTTTCATATTCATGAGTCACGAAATGTGCTTTTCTAATGTCATCGTATCTGAAAAGCTCCGTGTACCCCGTCCACACTACTACGCGTACCCGGCGTTTTCAAATGTCTCCGGCTAGGGCCCGGGGAGCGTATTCGAAAAGCTCCGTTTTCAGTGTCCGAATTCGCCGTATTAGTGTGGCCGGGAAGTGCAACGGAGACATATGTATGCGTTTCTAAATGTACCCGGGTTAGTGTGGATGCGGCCTCAGACTTTTCTAATGTCACACTGATTATGACTGTAGTAGTTGGGGGGTTCGTGTTATGGGGCTAGCTAACGTGCACTGCAGCTTGTAAACATCATTAGCCTGAGGCTTACCGTTGCCAGCTCTCGCTTGCGGCGGGCGGCACCGAGCTTTTCAGTGCTTCTCGGTCTCGGACCAGGGCAGACAGAGATTTGTACACCCCCCACAAACACAGTAGTTTACCATTTTTCCTACCTATACATATGTCTATCTAGCTTGATCTCTATATCTATATATGTAGGCTAGTACTAGTAGCTATTTATTTATCTAGTGCTAGCTAGCTATGCTATCTGACTGTCTGTCTATCTATTTCTCTCTCTATATATATATATATCTATCTATCTATGCTATCTATATATCTATCTATTGATCTTTATATCTATGCTAATTATATATTATATATATGTATTTATCTATAAACTATCTACTGCTGAACACTCTTTCGTTAATCTCTCTCGTTGATTTCAATGGGGCTTTGGTCTATCGTCTCCCCAACGTGACGTCATGCAATGCATTGTGGGGGAAAGAAGAATCATTGCAAAAAAGTACCAACTTTTTCGTATTATATTACGTTTTGTGACACCCAACAACATCAAATACAATAGATAACAGTTAAAATGTTAATAACCAACATGTAAATAGCGCAAATTCGTTGGAAAAATCAACCTGCTATATGGGCTTTAAGTTAACTCAGGCTACAGTAGCTAAAACCTATCACAACAAAAAACGCTGTTTGATGACTGACGCAGTTGTGTTACGCACAAGACGTGCAGCACGTTAGATCCAGTCGATTGAAGTGACAGCAAACCAGCAGATTTATTTAGCGAGTGTAGTTAATCTTTTCTTTCTACCCGCCAATGTGGCGTGTAGTTTTCCATAATTTACTCTGCCAATTTATTTTTACCTGCTTTAGGCATCAATGATCAACAAGAACTTAAGCCTACTTGCGGGACAAGCATTCAATTGGCAGTTCAAAAATATGTTTTTTGGATGTATTGTAATTTAGGAGCTAATTTTCATATCGCTTTTACAATGCCGATGTGGCCAGGTGAGCTGTGCTGACTGCTGGCATAACATTGACTCTGCTTCTTTATGGATGAAATGCTGGTTAGCTAACAGGCAAGCTAAAGTGTGTGGGGGGGGTATACTTTATTTCAGTATAGATCAGTACATTTTGTTACATGGATTAACATGTTTACTGATGTAAAAACTGCCTGCACATTGCAAAAAAAATACAAACTCCAACCAAAGTAACACCAAATTAACTAACCAACATATTATATACACCAGCTGCATCACAGGCATGTGCTTTAGTGTGGTTGGAGTCAATTAACAACTGATTGACTGTTTCATGTAGCATGTTGGTGAAAAGGGGTCATCATACTGTGCCTGGTTCTCGAATTCACCAAAACTTTGAACACAGATTCCTGTAAGATAAATGAATAAAAATATCCCCCCTCAGTGAGGCTGTGTGGACACCATTAGACCTGCCCACGTTGGTCGCAGAGAACACACCCAACCCGTCAGACCGGATATATTGGAAGGCCACCTTACTCCTGCCCAGCGTCCATCAGAGTGTAACCAGCATTGCGGACTGGTGAGTGGCCCCCACTGCAAAAGTCATGAGACAATAGACTAAATCAGGGCTTATATTGGTAAATACAAGCCAGGCTGTTCTTTGCTGGGTAACCTTTTTTTGTACTACCATGATCTTCAGCTTTACCAGTGCAAATTTTAAGTGGACTGTATATCATTGTCAAATGGTTTCTTGAGTCATTGTGTTCTGTGCCTAAATAACACCTGACCATATCTGAAGGCGAGATATGTGTGTGTCCTTGTGGCAGGATATTGTCAGACTGGTTGGAGGTGAAACTGGGCAGACTTGAAGAGGTAGAGAACACAGAGAAGCAGCCAGACGGTTCGCTGAGGACTCTGTACATTGGTAATGGACTCAGGGAGAAGAAACAGCGGATACACAAAGTCCATGTTTGTGTAAAGGTATGACTATGAATACTGTAGTATTAGTAGAAGTATTTTGTATTTGTTTTTAAATTACCCTTCCGGGGATAATGTTCACCAAGGTGTCCTGTGGCCCACTGACTGAAGAGGGTCTGTCTAAAATGGAGGAGCAGACAGAGCTACAGGGTACAGGGGCCTTGCTAATGCTGTTGCCCACCCTACATGCCCCCGAGCATGGCAGCCAGGACCAGGATGTTCCCCTCCTCTCTGCTCTGCTACAGTTAAAGCAGCTACAGCATGCCAGTGGCTGGCACTGCTCGCTGCCCCTTGCCATATTGGTACCAGGACCAGAGGGCTGTTTAGACGACACACAAAAACTGGAGCAAGGTAGTGGGAGACGGCTACTACACACCCATACAGACGTGAATATAATCCTTCTATATACATACAATGCCTTGCAAACTTATTGAACCCTCTTGGCAGTTTTCCTATTGTGTTGCCTTACAACAGAGAATTAGGGAGTTTTGGATGGAGTTGTATCATTTGATGTACACAACATACCACTTTGTTTCACAATCCAAACATATTTTGCTTCTTCAAACAAGACATAACACACAAAAAAGAAAATCAATACTTTGTAGAGCCACCTTTTGCAGCAATTACAACTGCAATCTTGGGGTATGTATCTATACGCTTTGCACATCTAGACACTGGGATTTTTGCCCATTCTTCAAGGCAAAACTTGAAACTTCAAATTGCATGGGTTCTGCTGGTGTACAGCAATATTTAAGTCCTACCACAGATTCTAAATTGAATTGAGGTCTGGGCTTTTACTAGGCCATTCTAAGCAGTGGCAGCCTACATTATTAATTAAGTAGTTAAATCAGTTACAACCAACCAACAAGTGCAACAAGACCCTCAATAAGTGTCATTGTGTTCCTGGAGGAAACTAACATCAGATCCAGCTAATCTATCATTGTACTCCCGGAACAAGTGCGTCTTTAGCCTTTTCTTGAAGGTGGGGAGACAGTCAGTGTCTCTGATGGAGATGGGGAATTAATTCCACCATCCACCAGACAGGAGAAGAGGGTTGGGAGTGGGAGTTGTTGAGAGGTGGGACTACCAGATGGATGTCAGAAGCATTTCATAGTGTGACTGATTTTACGATACAGTGAGGGGCAAAAATGTTTTGATCCCCTGCTGATTTTGTACATTTGCCCACTGACAGAAATAATCAGTCTATAATTTTAATGGTAGGTTTATTTGAACAGTGAGAGACAGTATAACAAAAGAAAATCTAGAAAAACACGTCAACATTTTTATAAATTGATTAGCATTTTAATGAGTTAAATAAGTATTTGACCCCTCTGCGAAACATGCCTTAGTACTTTATAGAAAAACCCTTGTTGGCAGACGAGGTCAGACGTTTCTTTTAGTTGTCCACCAGGTTTGCACACATCTCAGGAGGGATTTTCTTCCACTCTTTTTAGATAGTGTTTCCGCTAGGATTTATTTTTGGAGTTGGGTCAGGCGGGCCGCCACGACAAAATCAACTGAGATATTCTCCAAATCATTACAGTTTTGAGGCTGACATTTGGCAACTCAAACCTTCATCTCCCCACAGATGGAATTAAGGTCTGGAGACTGGCAAGGCCACTTAAAGACCTTAATGTGCTTCTTCTTGAGCCACTCCTTTGTTGCCTTGGCTGTGTGTTCTGACATCTGGCCACAACTCTTTCACCCAGTTCTCTGAATCATTCAGATGTTCATTGGCAAACTTCAGACAGGCCTGTACGTGTCCTTTCTTGAGTAAGGGGACCTTGCTGCAGGAATTCAGTCCTTTACGGAGTAGTGTGTTACCAATAGTTTTCTTGGTCACCATGGTCCCAGCTGCCTTGAGGTCATTGACAAGATCCTCCCGTGTAGTTCTGGGCTGATTCCTCACCGTTCTCATGATCATTGCAACTCCACGAGATTAGATTTTGCATGGAGCCCCAGACCGAGAGAGACGGTTCTTTTGTGTTTCTTCCATTTGTCAATAATCACACCAATTGTTGTCACCTTCTCACCAAGCTGCTTGGCAATGGTCTTGTAGCCCATTCCAGCCTTGTGTAGGTCTACAATCTTGTCCCTGACATCCTTGGACAACTCTTTGGTCTTGGCCATGGTGGAGAGTTTGGAATCTGATTGATTGCTTCTGTAGACCGGTGTCTTTTAAACAGGTAACAAACTAAGATTAGGAGCATTCCCTTTAAGAGTGTGCTCCTAATCTCAGTTTATTACCTATATAAAAGACACATGGGAGCCAGAAATATTTCTGATTGCGAGGGGTCAAATACTTCACTATATTTCACTAATTAAAATGCTAATCAATTTATAATTTATAAAAATAAATAATAGACTGATCATTTCTTTGTCAGTGGAAAAACGTACAAAATCAGCAGGGGATCAAAAACAATTCCCCTCACTATATGCATTAGTACTTTATCAAGTGAGAGGTGCGCTATTTTATAGATTCCCCCGCTCCCCCCTTGGGCTTCCAGTGGGGAGACCTTCTCAGCCCAGGCAGTAGTCTGCCTAGCTCACAAACTAGAATCAGGGTTCCCATTCCGTGATGGTGAATTGTCCCACACTGACATTATAGGCTATAATTTACGTGACCTGCAAATGACCGATGGAGAATAATCTCGGCTGCCCATATCTCCCATAGCTAAGGCTTCCCCTGATTCCAAAACATTTAAATGTTACCCTCAAACCACACAAGTGTTGCTTTGCAGTATGCTTAGGGTCACTGTCATGCTGGAAGATGAACCTCCATCCCAGTCTCAAATCTCTGGAAGACTGAAACAGGTTTATCGTTGGTATCTTTGTTTCCTCTCTGAGGAAATGCCCTCCTTGCCTGGTTTTGGTGGGCGGCCCTCTCTTGACAGGTTTATATTAGGGCTGTCAAAGTTAATGCGTTAAAAACGCGTTAACACAATCTCACTTTAACGCGACAAAAAAATAGTGCCGTTAACGCAGGTCTCTTTTTGACCCTGGGAATCACCTGTCGTCACATGACTTCGACTGCCGACGGTAGCTGAATGATGGAGAGAGGGCTTTTAGATGGGAAGTTCCATTTCAAAAGTTGGGAGACTGCTCGGTTGACAAAACTATAGCTGTGTGTACTGCTTGTCAGGCTGAGTTGAGTTATCACCGGAGTACTTCAAGCCTAAACTATCACACGCAAGCAAAGCACACAGCTAGCAGCAGCATTAGCGGTAGCAGCAGCATTAGCGGTAGTAGCAGCATTAGCGGTAGTAGCAGCATTAGCGGTAGTAGCAGCATTAGCGGTAGTAGCAGCATTAGCGGTAGTAGCAGCATTAGCGGTAGCAGCAGCAGCGTTCGCTCCGTTAATATGGCAGACAACACTCGCAAAAGAAGCGAGCTGCTGACTGGGTTCAACCCTATGGTTCAATAAAAAGAAAAAACAATGGCGCTGCAACTCAGCAGTTGTTTAGCAGTTATTTTTGCTATTCCATATGGAACATTAATATAATCTTCATCCTAAACAGAATTCGGGCTTCTTGAGCATTGTATGTGTGACGGGTATGTAACGGACGCTCTGTCCGACTAGGCATTGTTAGCCACTCGCTGGGCTCGAATACACGACTTTCCATTTGTCTTTTGGCTTCTTAGCCATTGTTTTTATAGGATTTCTCTTTTTTGTCAAACAACCATTAACCACACAATGACACACTCTAATGCCTCTAAAGGCCCTCCTTCAGCCAGTTGGTGAGGCAAACTAACTTGTTCACATTCTCTGACAGTAAAGCTCCACAATAAATTGTCCCACTTGTTCATTATGCACATTACCAAAATGTTGTATGATGTTAAATAGCTTAACAGGACACATGATATGTCCTTTAACAACATAAAGAAGGGGGAAACATATAAGTCAAAACCAACAATATTTATTGACTAATCTTTACAAAAGCAAAATAAGTTATGGCATAGAAAATAGTGCCTGCTAGCCACGAATTCCTTTGGTACCAATTCTTGTAGCTACCTGTTTAATTGTTATATTTGGTCTAATTGTATTGTTGCCAATTTGTCTTCATTGGTACGCCGACTGAAAGGAGTGTCTTTCAAATAAATAATTGAATTGCTGCTGTTGCACTGAGCACTGGCCATCTCGACAGAATATGCCTCTGTGGAAGCTGTATGACGAATGTATACGCATTTACGTCGATTACTTATGACACGACATGGATTTAACATGGGAGTCAATGGGAGAGGTCTGGGGCGATTTTCATTTAGCCCCAAATCGCCCAGGAGGGGCGGGTCCATTTGAAGCACGAAATTAGGCTGACTGTATGACTGTTACCTGATTTTGAAAATGACATACAGAGGCAGATCAGACGGTCTAGTAGTAGAATCCGACAGAAAATTATTACATTTAAATTTAGATTAGACAAATTTACAAGGATATTGCGCTTATATCAGGAGCAGTTTTTTTAATTTCCTAGGCAGTGCCTCGCCCCAATTGCCCTTATGGACGAGCTGCTCCTGAATGAGATGACCACCACTCCAAGGGGCATTCCGCCATACCAATGCTGGGCTCTGCTCTGTACCTGTATACGGCTTTGTGAGGCTGCTGCACCTCTTCATCTGATTCAGAATCTGAGCCTATTACCAGAAGGCTTATTTTCTTCTTGGGTGGCCCATCTTCAGTAGCTTGTGGAGTCCTCCTGTCCCTGGGTGACTGTTCCTGCAGTGATCTGTCAAGTGTGGTCCACACCTCTGTCACTCTTGCGTAGGCTCTTCGAGTCTTTAAAACGTTGATCTAGTGCTGTTGCAATCTTGAGCCATTCATTGTAGGTACAGAGGCGGCGGCACGGTTTTTGTGATGGAGGGGCGAGATTTTCATAATGTTAATATCACCGAATTGAGCGCCGAAGGCATGCGCTGAAGGGCATGCCTCCCCGCCCAAAAAATGAAATCTAGACCCTCTGAAACGCTATTTCCTGCATTTTAGGGGGCAGAATTTCATTATACACTTAGCTACTTTTCTCTTACGTTCTCTGGAGAGTGCTTTAACAATTATCTTGTTTTCGTTTTCAGATTCGACTTGTAAAATCATGGTATGGGCTACAGTTCGATGGACAACATTTTTTGCGTTGCGTTTGTTTACAGTTTCGTCGTTCATAATTCGGTTCTGCTCGTTTTTGATTTGTTATGTTAACCGTTATGCCGATAACAAAGCCTTCTACTAACATGTTCCTGTTCTTTAATGTTTCAAACACATTTGATCAGGGGTGTCAAACATACGGCCCGCGGGCCGGGTGTCCAGCTCGGCGGCCCGTCGGATGTCTTGGCAAAGTTTGAAAATTACAGAAATACATACATTTCATTTCTATAAAAGTAACTGCTATTCCGAATCCAAATGTCTTAAGAATATGGAGGTTTATGAGTACAAACGTTTTGTAATTTTTTTAATCGATCCAGTAATTGCTTCAAAAACAGCGTAAATGCGATGTCTGCTCCGGAGGCAGAAGCGCTCATTGCCACAGGCAGCAGTGCTTGCTGCGCGCTTTGCGACGCGTTTGACGTCAAACGCGTCACAAAGCAAGGGAATCAGCAGAGGAGAGCCCAGGCAGATAAACAGTGGGCTGATGTCTGAGTTTTTGGTCTTTATGTTTCTAGTTTACTATAGAAAGACCTTAAAATAGGGTTTATCATCAAATATTGCCGTTATGTATGTGTTATTATGCTATGATTTTACTGGTCTGGCCCACTTGAGATCAAAGTGGGCAGTATGTGGCCCCTTAACTAAAATTAGTTTGACACCCCTGGACTAGATAGTTCAAATAGTCAACTCACCACACGCTTTCAACACTTACAAATAACTCTTTATTAGAAATGAGTTGCACAGCGCCGGTAGGTCTTATGATTACATCACATGTTAAAGTGCAATAGACGTCAACTAACCTTTATACTAAAATAAATACAAAACTGAAGAAATAAAACACATGTGCGTACATGGCATGTAGATATTATATACATACTAATATGCACAATGTGCATAAGAATAAAGAATGTTTCTACATGTTAAATCGTCTATAGCTACTAGTTTCATGGTCACTTTCCAAAGTATCGCAGCCCCATCGGATGACATCTTGTACAGGCCAAGACTGTCCTCGTGAACTTCGTAGTCATTGTCCACATACCGGACACTGATTTAGCTGCTCGTTACACGAGACATCAGTTGCCTCATCGGCAATGATGGCAAACCACGCTTGATCACTACCTTTAATACGTGCAAGGACCGACCTCAAGACATCATGACCCATGAGGTTGATCAGTTCGCCGATATGGTCATGAGTCATGAAGCGTCCTTGCCGTAGCCACGAACGAACAACTTCATTGTCGTCAGCCCAGGTTTGCAGAAGATGATAAAGGTTACCATCCTTATCATGATGACCTCGGACAGCAAGCCCTTGTCTTAGCAAAAACTTTAAGGCTGACAGTTGTTTTAGGAGGCCATTCCGATGTAGCTGCTGTTTTTCTACGATCTTGAGTTGACTTTCAATGGATTGTCCGGCAATGGCAGAGCACTTCAAGCTGGCTTCCGTATGTGCGTCTGACCCCTCGTGTATGTCAATCTTCTCAACTGCTTTTTTGTAGTTTTCGAACCCGGTGGTCACAAAGGCAGACTCCTAATGATTCGAAAAGGTGATGTGCTTGTGCCCTTTGGCATACTGACAGGTGGCACAGAACACCTTACCTTTGTGATCCACTTGCGGTCCTTGAACCAGCTTGGAAGGAACTTTCTACCCTTGTTCTGAAAGGCGCAGAGAACAGCAGCATCCCTGGGCTGAAACGCATCAGGGCTTGTAATGGCACATCCTTTGCAGTCACAACCAGCAGACTGGGGCGAAACAACGGGCTGCGCTTTTTCCGGCTCGGACGGTGAGGGCTGCACGTTCTCCGACTTGGACGGTGCGGGCAAACTCAACGGCGTTTCCAAGACCTGTTATGATACAAATTGAATGATACAGAATTTGTACCTTTTTATTGGTAAAAGAAATATTGTATAACAAAAAACGAAAAAAAGAAAGACAGACTTGATTCTTGAAAAACAGGGTTTTGATGAGATAACCTTATGCGAAAGACGCCAACATCGATTGCTTGCAAGCATAACAATGGCAAAAAAACAAAGGAGTGTGAATTCCGACGAAAACCCGCGTCCCCACGCAATGTATATTGAGGAACCATAATTAATACTAATAGTTAGTAACTGAAGGGTTGTCTCAACTTGTTCAAATGTAGTTATGTAGTGTTTATTATCAGTCGAGTATGAATGCAGGTGTACAGTATTTACAACCAGCAATACCAAGAAATGCCAGTACGTACTGTACACTGTACAGCAACAATACCATTGCCTCAAACTAATCTTGGTTCAGTCACTAGTTTAAGTAAAGAGTGGGGGTATCCATGGCATTGTCCAATTATGTCCATATTTTACAAGTCTAAAGAAGTCATGTTGCCAAACTGAGACTCAACCAATTTACCTGAGACTCCCTTACTCCCTGTTCCTGCTCTGTCCCCAGCTCTATTATCTGTGTGTCACCTGGTGCCTGCTCTGCCTAATGACATCATTATGAAACATTCAATTAGCATTTCACATCATTTTTATGAACATTTTATCAACTAGTCTTTGAGATAGGCCACTAGGGTTCTTACTTTGCGTTTTGGTGTCCTGAAAAATTATCTTATGTCCATCTTCCTTTTTTCTGCCATTTTTCTACCACACACAAAATGTGCAGGTTATTTACAGTAGGAGATGGGCTTCTATCATGTATTACCATTCTTATAGAATAGGCTTCGATCTACCAGCTAGACAGTCAGCTAGGAAAGGTGAAACGGATTGCATTGACAAGGATTGACAGTTGTATGAGTGTCATTTTAATATAATTCATGTTTTGGTTTTATATTGGCTGGCTTCCCAGAATAGCTGAATTTGCAGAGCTAGCGAGCACCAATTCCGTTTGTGTGGTATTTGCCATCATCTTTGCTATCGCCAGTTTACTCCAGATCGTGTGCTTCAAGTCCCTAGACTGACGATTTAGCTTTTGCAACTAAACCATTTAAGATAATTATGACAATGGTAGAATATAGTGTAGTTCTGTTCAGTATCGCTAACCATGGCAAAAGGGATTTCGAAGAACTACAATATCCATGCTGATCTTGGATTAAACAGACGATAGCAAAATGTCTATCTTTTGACGACGCCACATAAATGGAATAGGTGCTAGCTAATGTTTGCTCTTAGTTCGCTAGCTATGCAAATGCAGCTAGTATGTGTGAACCCTGCCAAGTAAACCCTGCCAATACAAAGTGAAAACGCTTTCATTGCCTATTATTAATGTTATGAAAATGACATAGTTATGTTTACAGGGATTTATTGGGGGGGGACAAATCATACTTTTCCCAGGATTGGGGGGGGTCGTGCCCCCCCCGGATTTCCGTCCATAGTAGTAATCATGATATCACGGAGAGATCCAATAGGGTCCAATTGCAGCGCTCCCTCCTCAGGCACCCTCTAAACCGGAACTCTCTCGTCAGGCCCCCGAAGCCGGAACTCTCTCCTCAGGCCCCTCTTTTCATGTGTATCAGAGGTATTAGCGCCACCACTTGTCGGATAATAACGTAGGCTATTTATATTAATAGGCTCACTTACATTGAACTTCGGTTTAAGAAATTTGCATTGCGGCTAGCGTTACGTAGGCCTATGGCGTTTTGGATGTCCCATATGCAATATTTAAAATTCCCATTGGCTTACGTATATAAATGCAATAGGCTACATCCTCCGACCAACGATGGTGCTAATAACTTTTTTGTTGCTGCAAAACATAACATGATTGCTTTATGAGAAACAATATTTTTTAGCAAGTTATGCAATTCACTGTAGGCTATAGATCCACTTTATTTTGATATGCTCTTTCTTTTTGTAGACATGTTCATTTGCAAGTGTCACAAAAACTGCAGGGACAATGGTCATTTCCAAGTTGAAATATGCGTTTCCAAGTCTGCTAAATGAAACCGATAAATGATCTCCCCTCTATTTGTATGATCATTATATCAATGTGGGGATAGCCAGCTAATTTAATCATTTTAAAACAATATTTTGTGATAATGTTCGTAATGTTCGCCATACGTAGCTAACACTAGCCGCAATGCTAATTTCCCCTATCTTAAACACTATTGACTTACGCTAAAACACAATGACTTATGCTAAAACCGAAGTTCAATGTAAGTAAGCCTATTAATATAAATAGCCTACAATATCCTCCGACCAGTGGTGGCGCTAATACCTCGCATACACATGAAAAAAGGGGCCTGGGGAGAGAGTTCCGGAAATAGCCTACAATATCCTCCGACCAGCGGTGGCGCTAATACCTCGGATACACATGAAAAAAGCATATCTCTATGGAAAAAAGGGGCCTGAGGAGAGAGTTCCGGCTTCAGGGGCCTGAGGAGGCCTGAGGAGGGAGCGCTGCAATTGGACCCTACTCGAGAGATCTGCTGTAGCAGAGAATTTATAATCTAAGAGAACTCCCACTCTCGGGATTCTTCCGGGTTCTGAACTGGTTGCAGTTCCACACTAGTTCCATATGATGGCGCTAACGGTCGAGTGCTGAATGAATGGAGGTCTATGGAGAGGTGTACCCCTAAAAATCCACTTTTCTCAGGATATATATTTTTTTCTAGTAATTAGGATTCCTCCGTCAGGAGGGAACCTATTGTTATTGGTGGTTTTCTTATTATTTGTAATTCTTGTGCCATGGGAGTCTATGGCAGCCCCTACATCCCTTCGACAACTTTTTGTAAAATTTGGCACACATTAAGGACAGTCCCTTTTATACTTACACCAAGTTTCATGTTTCCCATTGCGCCACTTTAGCGCCACCAATGGGTCAAAATTGGACTTTTGTTTCCACACGCAACTTTTGAACCGTATGACTGATTTTCTAAAATGAAGTACCATTGGATTTCCTGGATCTAGACGAGTTCAACACACTCTATGAAGTCAATTTCCGGTTATATAGATTTTCCGCTATTTTCGGTTTTATCAAAAACCTTGGAAAGCCTACTCCTCCTCCAATTTTTGTCAAGTCTTCTTCAAACTTGCAAAACTTATTCCATGTCGTTCCGATTTTCGAACTCGTTTGTCCGTGACAGCCAATCAAATTCAGCAGAAAAGCCACCAAACAGGAATTTGGATCAAATCTCAGCAAATCTTTGAGATATCACCACCAAACTTGGTATATCGGTGGAAGACACTAGCACATGTTACCATGTGCAAGGGCAACTTCATATCTCCAAAAATGATTGATATAAAGCAAATCGAACTTATCGCTAACGCTAAAATAATGCTTTACACATCAGCCAGTAAAATACTGATACTCTGATTCAATCACAAGTTCATATGAAGACTCTTGAGAATGTTTAGTACACAAATCTGAGAAAAGGTTGACTGTAAGATGAAAAGTCGATGTTTGGTGATTATTTGAAAAATGCTAGCTGGGCTAATTTATTGTGAAATTGAGAATGAAAAAGTCTCTCTCTGCTCCTCTGCGCGCGCTCCACATTCTCACACACTCAGCCTTCCTTTCACACACGCGCGGGCTTGGCAAGACGCACACACAACAATTAAGGAGATTGTGGGCTGACCAAGCCCCTATTGTCCGTTTTCAAAGTGATGCCATCCCATTTGTCCCAAAATTCTCAAATTCATTAAATATGCCTTATTGCTCATGAGGAACAAAAAAGCCTCAAGAACCTATAACGGCCGCCATATTGGATTTTTCTGTACAATATAGATTGAGGAAACACGTTTTTTCACTACTCCTCCTTCAATTTTTGTCCAACTTCTGACATTTGAGGAGATTTCGGGCTGACCAAGCCCCCACTCATTCCTTGGCTTGAAGCAAAGGCCCTTGTGGTTCTTGATGGTATTCCATTTCCGATTTCGTATGCAATGGTAAAAAGTTCTCAAAATCCTGAAACATTGATAGTATAGGCCAAGAGTAACTATCACACCACAAATGGCCCACCATTACCCATAGGTGGCGCTACAAGCCATGCCCTGATGCACAAAGATACAAGGCTTTCTGGAATGGATCAGGCTCACCAAGCCCCCTCCCTTCACTTCTAGGCTTGAAATAAATGCCCTTCTTGGCTTGAAATAAAGGCCCTTGTGGGTCTTGATGGTATTGCATTTCAGATTTGGTATCCCATTGGTAATTCTGCAGCATTGATTTTTCTATATATTTACAATTTGTCAAGGATATACATTTTTCAATGGTTCGCAATGTTTGGAGGAATCCGCCATCACTGCTTGCAGTTATATTTTTCATTTGGAATTCGAAAGGGGAGGCAAAAAAAATACTAACTGCTGGGTGTTATTTGGTTCTAAAAAGACTTTTACAATGTCAGAGACACATTGTACAACCAGAGATACCGTATAACGGCAAGCTCCGGTCACTTTCTTTTCTCTCTCGAGGCATCGACAACACAGCTGACAGGTTAGGCTCCCCCTGTCAATACACATGCTAGAAAGAGTTTTGGCGGGATCTCTGGTCGTAGTCAGTCCATCACTAACCAATCAGCATTCATTAGCAGAATGCTAGCGTGTTATGGGCAACGACTCACCCTGTAAGAAATCGAAAGGACATAAGTACTTGTTCATCCAATTTTCGACCTATAATCCATGTTGAACCTGCAAAAATACAATAAAATCTGAGATTTTTCAACGACAATCAGGTGAAAGAGACAAATTTAGCCGTATAGCTCCATAGACTCCCATTCATTCTGCAGAGTGCATGCAGTACCACAGAGCAGGAGACATAGGCCTCCCCACCCAGAATTTCACCCCACCCGACAATTTTGCGACACTTGGACAACACATTCACAAATCCCCTGTCAGTGAAGGCTCATGGTGATGCTTCTCTGTTAGATGTGTGCGAGGCACGGCATGTGTTCATATGACAGTAGTCTAGCCGCGGCTATATATGTATATAATGAATGGTGCTCCTTGGGATGTTCAAAGTTTTGGGGATTTTTATAACCAAACCTATACTTCTACACAACTTTGTCCCTGACCTGTTTTCATAGCTCCTTGGTCTTCATGGTGCCGCTTGCTTTGTGGTGACCCTTGCTTAGAGGTATTTCAGACTCTGGGGCCTTTTATGAAAAGGGGGATATATACTGAGATCGTGTGACAGATTGTGACACTAATTATGTGATTTCTGAAGGTAATTGATTGCACAAGAACCTTTTTAGAGACTTATTAGCAAAGGGGTTGAATACATATCCACACACAAAGTTCTGGTGCAATCAATTACCTTCAGAAGTCACATAATTAGTAAATATATCTATATATATAGTTTTTTTCTTCATTTTCATCACCAATTTGGGCTATTATGTGTATGTCCATTACACTATTCCCGGTTGTAAGGCAACAAAATCGGAAAAACGCCAGGGGGGGTTCAATACTTCAACACAAGGCACTATATATAATAGCTAGGATTTTGAAAGTTAACACATTTTCAATCTGTGAAAATATGTGATTACACATGAAAATGTGTGATAACATATTATTTTAACTTTATTTTCTTTTTCTGATTAGATCTGATGCTGCTTTCTTTGGTTGAGGATGGTTTGATATCGAAGTATGTGTTCATCCATATCCCAGAAACCACTAGTGACCTGCAAGGTTCAAAACAGGTACAGCTCAGGCCAGATGCATCTTTATTATTCAGGTTTATCTTCTCCACTTATACGGATTACCCTCATTTAGTGTCATGCAAAGTAATCACAATGGTAGAAAAAATAAAATTACAATCAAGTGGTAAAAGAAACAAGGTTATGTGGTTGTAGACCTGTTGTAATGAAAGACATCAACGCTTGCAACACTGCCAAAAGGACTATAGTGCTCCTCTGACTTTTAGCTTGCCTGGACAGCAGGGCTGAAGCTGGTAATCTATTCAATTTGGTGAACAGCTGTTTTGTTATGTTATTCCTTTCTAACAGGTAAGTCAGGCAGTGAGCTGGCTTGTAGCCCACACCCCAACGCCCCCCCTGCTCTCATCTCAGACCCTGGTACAGTTTGTGGAGGCTGGACTGTGCAGCGAGTTTAGCAGCAGGCTCTACAGGAACCGGCAGAAGCGAGTAAAGGCAGGCCTGCCATACCAGGACCCCATGCCTGTCATCCAGCTTTACAATGCTGTTTTGGCCTACCTAGCAGAGCTGGTTTCCTCACAGCATTTCTCAAGCCTCTCCTGGCCACCGGGGGAGTTTGCCCTGCCTGATACCCGGGACCAGGTGCCCCATCTGGGCTGGAATAAAGGACGACATCTTGACTGGCTCCGAGCCACCATCCTTAGCCTGCAAATACCTGACTGGGACCTGACGTCTACTTCAGGTAAATGGCGAACACCAGTGCATGTCTGTATGTATATGTGACACGAACTGGTGTAAAGGCGCAGTTGTCCACATTCCGCTTTTTGTTGTTTGGTTTGTTGTTTTTTTACTTTTTTTCTTGCATGTTATAAAAGTTAGTGTTGAAGAAGTCTCTCAATATATGAATCAACATGTTTAGGATCACTAAATACAAATAATTGGTTGCTTGTTGAGCTAAGCTTCCAGTTGAGTTGTGGGCATGTGATGCCAAGGCAAAATCGCAAACTGAACTGGCCTTCGTAAACCTGTCATTCAGTATTGATAGTCGGTGACTATTTCATTTAAATGTTTGTTGTCTAGCCTTTCAGTCACTCAGCAAACTGTAATAAAAAGGATGTCACACACCTTGCGGGTTAGACTGCAGTTGATCTATAAATGCGTAGGCCACATTCGGCCTAGGAAAAAAATGTGTTTCCCGACCGACCCCCCCCAAAAAACTGCCGACCCTAGCCTTTTTTTGGGGGTGGGCCGCTGGCAAGGGACATAAACAGGGTTTTCCTGCATAGAGAACATTTGGGCGCACGCCTAAGCCGTTTTCCCGAGCGCCTTGACAAATCCCGAGCGCCTATGGCCCAAAAAAAGTCTGCGATTAAAAAAAAGTGACTTAAGTGTGAGGCTAACGGTAAAACAGTGTAACGGGGACTTAGTCTCACTCAGATTGCCAGTTTACACAAATCACAAAAATAATCGGACCAGCTGGCTAAAAGCAGAATTCCCATATCTCTTGATTGAAAGCTGCCCTGTACCTTTTAGATGTAGAATTGACTGTAAAAGTGTAAAATTATTAACTGTGTGACATGACGTGGCTGCCGGGCTATGCGGTCTACCGGGCGACATTCTCACTCAAATTTCAAGACATTCGTGACCCAAAGCAAAATTCTGATGTGACAGATCAATAGGGAATCGCTTCCTCTCTCAAAGGCTGTCATCCTCTACCTTTTTGGTCTTTTAAAATCTAACCATTTGTATAATCCGTGTAATTCTCCAGCCATTAGAAAAGCTATCTTTCCTGTTTTTCTGCCACTATGTTGCGCGCGTATCCCAAATGTATATTCTTAATCTATGTAATTTGGTACTGTAAATTGACAGTCAAGTTTTAAAATAATAATAAATGAATATATAAACTACGTCGATCTAATGAATACTGCAAAGTGTTTGTGTCAAAGCATACATCCACTTTATGGCAACATGGACTAGTCCAAGGAGAAAATGCATCTTGATCCATAAATAATAGCTTCTTTCACTCCAACTTTTGTAAATTTGGCTCATGTCCCGATCTTCAAAGAAATGTCATTACCTACAGACCATGTTTTAGATATTCTTCTGACCTTTCTGGTTCGTGCCAAGCCGTATTTGGGAGTGCATGTGGTATTTATGCATCTTTTGACGCATTGAGGTCGCTGCAGTGTATCATGTATTTCAGTTTTACTCTTTTAAACCACTCTGTTGTATCACTAGAGTTTTGGCCAAAATCTTAAAAATAAAAAAAAATAATCCCTACCTACCTACCCAAATTTTTTCAGGGCTGAAACGGGAAACACTAAAAAAATGATCCTAGGCCTTATCAACAGTCTACTGTCAGCTGACAATGATCATGTCTTGTCCCCAGTCAAAAGTATATACACACAGGGACATCATAAACATTCAATGGTCTGATAGATCCAGATATCCTGGCCAAACATGTATTCTTCTTCATTTATTGTCAGGACACGGTCCAAATATTGCAACTTTGAGAGGCAAGTGTAACTTGTTTGGAAATTCTCTAATTTCTTCTGAAAGTCGTCCTTTTACTTATTTCTTTAACATTGGGACTCCATGTCCCAGTGTGCATGTTGGTTATGCATGATCAGTAACGCATTGTGTGCGATCCTGCTTTCTTGACTTTTCCTAAAGATGTGTGTTTTATCATCCAGTATTATTATTTTTTCAAAATCACACCGGGAAAAGCTAATTTAAGGCTATTTCAATGTTTACTGTTTAAAGGGGTCATAGAATGATTTTATAGGGTATTTCACACTGTTCCTTAAGGTCTCCGAATAGGGTGTGTTTTTTTTCCCTTTAATGGTATGCTCATAAATATTTTGAAGAGCTGCGCGCTGATTGGTTGGTTTACAACGAGCGAAGCTGCAGAGCTGGTCTGTGTCTTTGTCACGCCCCAAAATGTACATCCAGACCAGCCCACTCACTGGTGTCCTTGCCCAGTCCGAGCTAGCGACGCTACGTTTCTCAACACATCAACATACCTTACTTAAAGGGGTGATTGACTGGGTTTTTTGAGTATTTTACACTGTTCCTTAAGGTCTCCGAATAGGGTATGTAACATTGTTTTGGCTGAAAATGGCCCGGGTGCTGTTCTATGCCCTCTTTTACATCCAGCATTTTTTTCCCGGGAAAAAACGCTAGCTTTTCCCCTTATATCATTGTTATTTAGATGAGCTGTGCGCTGATTGGTTGGTTTACAACGAGCGAAGCTGCGGAGCAAAGACGGCCAACAGCACTCACTGAAACAAGAAGGTGGCGACTTGAAATAAAAACGTACAAATAAATCTATTGTGTCTACACAACACTGTTTTCAACAGATTGACTAGATATAATTTGAAATGATTACGGTAGTTTCCACGTCTGTTGTCGAAGCAAACAGAATCGCCTTAGGTGGGTAACGTTAGCACTACAGCTTAGCATACAAACTATCGTGATTCAACACAGTTTCAGTTAGCTCTAGCTATCTTACTGAAAAATAGATCTGGACAAACATGCATCTGAATTGTAGATTACATAACAACACGGGTTATTTATTTGAATGAAACATAGTCAGGAACATGAAATAACGTAAATCCAATTGCCAATAAACTAGGCTGAATCATAACACATTCATGCTCTTGCGTTAGCAAGCTAAACTGGTTTACATGCCTACAGTATAGGTGTTTTCGCTATCTAGCTGTTCTTACATTCCTTGCAAATCACCGATGAAAAACAGATGAGCTTGAGTCTAGTTAACATTGACTAGACGGTTATGGCTGATGTTTGTTTATACCGTAGCATTGAAGATCTCTGTGCAGTTGCGCGAACCATTTCACCAAGGACGGTTTTAAAAACCTGGGAATATGTAAAGCAGGATTTGCTATGAAGCTGTTGCTAAAAAGAGGTGCGTTCCGACCTTAGTTATGTTCATCAGAACCGCAAACTGTAGTATGATTTTGTCAGTAACAGTTATTAGCAATGCTAACGTATCCTGTATCTAGCACAGCCTTTCTCCAGTTATTTCGAATAGATAATCTAGACAGGCGTCAGCAAAAGGCTAGACTGCTTTCGTTTTCGGGCTATTTTTTTGGAAGCTTGCCTTCTAATGCCGACTACAGCTAGTCTAGCTAGTCATTTGCTAAGTAAGGTATGTTGATGTGTTTAGAAACGTAGCGTCGCTACCTCGGACTGGGCAAGAACACCAGTGAGTGGGCTGGTCTGCATGTACATTTTGGGGCGTGACAAAAACACAGACCAGAGCCAATTGAATGCGCGATACCCTCCCGACGTCAGTAGGGTGGATTTTTCCAAAAGCTACCGTTCTACAGCTAGATTTTTTCTTTTTGAGATTTGCATGGGAAATAAGTGTCAATGGACTTTGAGGTTCACTGTATGTTCATTTTACCCACCGAACTGTCGTTATTCAACTATGACAAGGTAAAAACGGTTTTGCAGTCAGTGACCCCTTTAACAAATGACTAGCTAGACTAGCTGTAGTCGGCATTAGAAGGGAAGCTTCCAAAAAAATAGCCAGAAAACGAAAGCAGTCTAGCCTTTTGCTGACGCCTGTCTAGATTATCTATTCGAAATAACTGGAGAAAGGCTGTGCTAGATACAGGATACGTTAGCATTGCTAATAACTGTTACCGACAAAATCATACTACAGCTTGCGGTTATGATGAACATAACTAAGGTTGGAACGCACCTCTTTTAAGCAACAGCTTCATAGCAAATCCTGTTTTACATATTCCCAGGTTTTTAAAACCTTCCTTGGTGAAATGGTTCGCTCAACTGCACAGAGATCTTCTATGCTACGGTATAAACAAACATCAGCCATAACCGTCTAGTCAATGTTAACTAGACTCAAGCTCATCTGTTTTTCATCGGTGATTTGCAAGGAATGTAAGAACAGCTAGATAGCGAAAACACCTGTACTGGAGGCATGTAAACCAGTTTAACTTGCTAACGCAAGAGCATGAATGTGTTATGATTTAGCCTAGTTTATTGGCAATGGGATTTACGTTATTTCATGTTCCTGACTATGTTTCATTCAAATAAATAACCTGTGTTGTTATGTAAATCTACAATTCAGATGCATGTTTGTCCAGATCTATTTTTCAGTAAGATGGCTAGAGCTAACTGAAGCTGTGTTGAATCACGATAGTTTGTTTGCTAAGCTGTAGTGCCAACGTTACCCACCTAAGGCGATTCTGTTTGCTTCGACAACAGACGTGGAAACAACCGTAATCATTTCAAATTATATCTAGTCAATCTGTTGAAAACAGTGTTGTTTAGACACAATAGATTTATTTGAACGTTTTTATTTCAAGTCGCCACCTTCTTGTTTCAGTGAGTGCTGTTGGCCGTCTTTGCTCCGCAGCTTCGCTCGTTGTAAACCAACCAATCAGCGCCCAGCTCATCTAACTACCAATGATGTAAGGAAAAAAGCTAGCGTTTTTTCCCGGGGAAAAAATGCTGGATGTAAAAGAGGGCATAGAACAGCACCCGGGCCATTTTCAGCCAAACCAATGTTACATACCCTATTCGGAGACCTTAATGAACAGTGTAAAATACTCAAAAAACCCAGTCAATCACCCCTTTAAACAGTCAGAGGACAACAAACAAAACAAATCGGCCCTAACACGCCGTCGTAGAACTTTACCTCAGTTAAATAGCTACGTAAAAAATATATCACAGAAATTAAATGGACTGCTGTTCCTAATTATGCTCTATCGACATTATGATATATGATATTATTGAAAACTGGTTCGAATGATAACACATGATTGGCCGGACACACACAAAAACGTTGACGTATGTTTTGTATTTATTCTTCTTACACCTTCAGTTTCGCCAATGCTCAAATCTAGCCAGGGTGCCAGCCAAATTTATCCCCGCCCACAAAATAGTTTGGTCGGGAAGTTGGGTCTGGGGGGGCTCAGTCCGGAAAACACTATATTGTGAACAGGAGCTGTTCGGACCAATCAACTTGCCAGTGTGGTCTTTATACGATGATGGACTGATGATCAACAGTAATGTAATCAACCACGTCACAAAATAACGCTTGAGTTGAATTGTTTTCAACAAACATGGCTAGTTTGTAATTCTATTAGGCCTACTTGAATTTTTTTGCAAAAAATGTTCAGTGTTTTGAATCACTACAGCTTTGTGATGTCAAAGTGGGGTCACAAGCCAAAAAAGGTTGGGATCCACTGCCTTAGGCAGAACTGTACATTCAGGCACTGTATGGTGAATTACACCTACAACTATGACAAATGGCTCAACCAGTGAGCATATAGGCCTAATGACTTCTGTTATGAAAAAATACACATAACAGCCGATGGATGGCAGGCCGTGGAAAGACGATTAGACAATCTCCCCAAACTTCCTTATATACCAAAATAATGGCCCATAATCATCCCCCCCCCTCCTCGGTGGTGCGCGCGTCACCTTGCAGCCCCTGCGTGCAAGAGGGTTGCACAACTGGGGAGGAAATTTCCATTCCTCCTTCGTATCGGAATCCCGAACCCCTCAAAAGGCATTTTAGCCTCGTTTGACACTTAAACTTTTCTCCCAGAGACGTCGGTTCCCTAGCAACCGTTTCACCAGGTCGGGACGACCTGGGACTTTTCTTCTAACTTAAGACAAATTTTGACAAGCTTCAATGAACGACTTCCTGTCTGAGCGCTAACAGCTGTTCTCCTTCTTAAGATACAGTGATTCTTCCACGTACCCCCATCACCCAGCCAAACATCTTGGTGTTTTTGGGGCTCCTGACCTATGTTTTCCTTCAGAGTTTGCACATAAGCCTAGAACAGTCTGTATCCCTGGTTTTTAGTAACTGCGTATTGTTTGGGGGCCATCTTTGGGCCTATTCCTCTGACCTGACGTACCCCTGTCCTCACCTAACGTTTGCCCTGTTTTATCATAATCAAAATCCACCACAATGTACCAGAGCAATGGCAATAAGTACTTCAGAGATGACAGAAATTTCAATTAGCTATATGGAAATATAGGTAGCCTACGAAAGCCACTGAGAAAAACTGTCATCACCAGCTGCATCACGGGCACTGCACTATCAATAATTCCAGAAATATGTGTGTCACCGACATCATTTAGGGCACTGTGCCCCATCTATTCATGGGTTTCAGTCACGTGACTTTTTTGTTGCGGCCGCCATCTTGAGGACAAATCCTAGGGTCCCTCAGTGAGAATGGATGGATGTCGCACACGAAAATAGCACACTTTACCACCGACGAAAAGCAAAACAAAATATATAAGATAGATAGCCTACTTTAGGTTTTGATCCATATTTACTGACAACTGAACTGCTTACTCCACTAAAGTAGCTATAGTAAAAACCTGCCAAATTTGACATTAGCTGACGTTATCTATATTTACCTCTCCCACGATCCCTCTCCACACACCGGGGAAGCCCTTAAGCTTTAAGGCATTTAAAAGCACCAAAGCCTACCGCTACTTCTCATCAGGATGGGTTAATGATCCAAAAATGAAGAACATTTTATTGATCATAGGAAGGGTCAGTGACAGTCTGTTAATCAAGCGATATTAACATTACACGAATAGCGTTAATATCACTGAACTGAATTGCCATCTGATTCTGTTGTAATATCAGTCACACTAGGACACCAAATGAAAAGTAGTTTAGCATACTAACACCACTCCAACAAGTAGCAACATAACATAATTCAACCATATAACCAGCCGAGGGTTTTATGCTAAACTTAGGCTTGGGCTTTAAAAGAAGGACACGGGCTTCGGGACCAAGACGGCACTGCACGTCTCACTTTATTTAACTCACTCCGCCTGACCGTCAGAGCAATGATCCCCTTGTCACAATGAAAGCTCATAATAAAATACCTTACATAACTAACGTTACTAATGCTAATGTAGATTTATATCAACATTATTCTGGACAGCTAGCATTAGATATAGCTAATGCTAGCATCTAATGCTAGCTGTCCAGAATAACGTTATACATGTTCAATTTAAAATTATGTTCTGTAGTCCAGTACAGTGATCCCTCTTGATAGCAGCAACCCATTTCTCATGACGCTCAGGGTTTTTTGAGACATTGTAAAAGGTCATTTATATATTTGAGATTTGCTGTTATCACAGCCCATGCACAGTAGATAGACGGCATCTTGAACTTCCGTCCTTGAGATGGCGCCGCGACTACTGTGTGACGTCACATGAAACCCATTAATAATTCCAGGAATCTGTGTGTATGTGCAACCAATTTTATCATGGGCACTGCACCATCTATAGTTCAAGTTATCTGTATTTGTGTGGTTCACTGACATCTTAATCACTGACTGGATCACGGGCACTGTGCACTAGTAGGATAAAATAGACGTATTATCGTAAAAACATTGCCATAACTCTACGATACATGTTGTAACATTTTTGCATTGTGATATATTGTATCACAATATTTTGTTGCACCCCTACTACTCCATCTACCTTCCAGAGTCAGGTATCCAAAAGGAACACTAAAATACGTAGAGTTAATTTTTACACTACACAAATGCTCTTCCTCTTTTCCAGATTCGTGGCCACAGTTGTGCTCCTCCATATTCCAGTACGCCTCTCAGATGTCAGCTTCCCACTCCAGCCAGCCCCTTCTCATGTCCAAATTAGAGAACCTCCTGGAGAGGGTTCGGTGGCAGTGCCAATGCAGTGCCTCGTCTACGGCCTTGGGGGAGTGGGAGGAAGAGGAGGAGAAACGGGGTTCCTCCTTCCATCAGATCCCTTGGGATGAAGTTGTAGCCCAATGCATAGACCACAAGCTAAAAGACTGGCAGCCACCAGAAGACCTTGTGTGTGCAGGTACGATGGTACATTGGTTAAAAATAGTTTAGCCTTATATTTATTATTTGCTTTTAATCATTGGTTGACCACATTATATGGTTGACTGCATTGTATGGTTGACCACAATCACTTCACAGTCACTTTATAGGTCTTTACAGTGCCCACTCAAGGTGACGTGGTAAGCTGTCATGTGGCCCTCCATGGGACTGCAATGTGAAAGCCATGTGTTGTCTTCAGATGCAGTGACGGAGGATGGGGAAATCCTGGTATATTTTGTCAAGGAAGAACAAAAGATGTTTGAGCCCCCCGTGCAGTGGAAGGGAAGTGGTTACATGTATTCTTTCGGAGAAACGGCAAAACACAGACGGGTAAAGATAAGCCTTTCCTCTCTTCTTCATTGTTCACTCATTAATTAATCTCTGGCATTACAATCTGGAGTGTTAATAAAGTGTTCCTGTCTCTTAATTTTTATAATCTAATTTTCTCTCTCACTACCGCAGTGAAAGGGCCAGTCCAGATGGTATGGGACACCAATTTCCCTATTCCCTCAGACAGAGGCTGTTTCAGAGTGTGTTTGAAGGGCCTGAACCCACTGCACCTACCATTGACATTACACACAGACCCTCTATGGAGCTCTTACCCTTCCGGGTCCTTGAGAATCTTAAGGAGGAAAAGGCCCAGAGCCAAAGGTAAAAATACATCAAGTTTTTTCTTTCAATTTCAATAACAACCAAATGTTAACTTCGGTTGACATGTTTTTTGGTGGTCCTTTCAAATAAATATACCCTTAGGTAATGCGTATTTGATTACCTTGTTGCATTTAAACTGGGTCAGATGGAATACTAGGTGTCTTCCCTCATCCTCTGAAGGTGTGTGGACCAGCTCCAGTGTTGGCTGGATGTGGACTGCATGGATTCCCTTTCCCTGCCCTTCTTCATGCCCTCCACCCTACTTTCCATGCCTGCAATCATGGTGCCCTCAACTCACAGCTGCTGGTTATGCGAAACCCCTCTCTCTTATCCAGGTACACGGCTGTCACCATACAGACACAACAAATAATTCATCAATTCTGGAGAAGCTTCACATTCATTTTTACAACCAGAAATCTTGAAGTTTTGTGGGTTTTTGACAAAGCTTTCCACTTGCATTCTTTTTCATTTATCCAGTTCTTGGAAGAAATGTAACAATTATTTTCTTTCTTGTTTCTATAAGGAGGACACAGATGACCAATCAGAGAGAGCAGAGCATAGTTGGCTAAAGAGTGAACCATATTCCATAGCACAGCGGATGAAGGAATTGAAAATGCAGATATTGGCCAGTCAAGAGGAAGATTTGGCATGCAGCCTAAAGCTAACCAGCCTGCTGAATATTGTAGAGGACTGATTATTTCCCCCTACTGATGGCAAATTAATTAATCGACTGAGGACTTGTTCATGAAAATGTTTTGTCTTTTAATCTTTTGATATTTAGTTTTTTTCTGGTGAAAAAACAGCATTTAATGTACTTTCTTTTTCTTTTTTGGTCATGGCAGTAGTTATTAGACACCTGTGTTTACTGACGCACTGATAAGAAATTGAGTTCACTAACGAATGAGCAGTTATGAACAATGATGATTGTGTCACTTTAAACATTTTTCTGATTGTAAATTGTGCGTTTTGGCATATTTCAAACCCAAAGACCATTGCTTTGTTTGAGTGGCCCATGTTTATTTGTTGAAGTGTGCATTTCAGTGCTGTGAATAAAACGTTTCTATTTTTCATGGAAATGTGCTTTAGATTTACACCACGGTTGTGGTCAATCAATTCAGTCAATAAACATAATGCCAAATTAATTGTAATTGCATTCATTTGTAATAGACGTTTGGAGCTGTTTGCATAGATTGCTCTAAATTTAAAGTTGTTCTGTCGAATTCTGATATCGCCGCTTAAGCAGGATTGGTGCACACTTGGAGGAGTAATCGACACCCAGCATCTGTAGAGGATGAAAGTTTACTATTGGTCTAAAATATCACGATGTTTGTGTAAATCCCGCCCATCTAATTCGTGATTGGAGCATAGTTCGTCTGCCCATGTCTCTCCATGCAGACACGCCTTCGGATGGCACCACTCAGAATACAGGGAAAGAACACTTGGAAGATTGACGTAGTTGAGCAAATTTCCCCGGGACATTCAGTAGGATCAGCAGAATAAAATTAACTGCTTCTCTAAGGACCGAGTAAGACGTTGCCTAACAAATTTCAACTATGACTGAACCAACGTAAGTCAATTAGTAGAAATGTATTTTATTAGCAACAGACAAATGTAATGGGAAATGTAAAAGGATAACTCATGTTTATGTAGTTGTAATCAATCCGGTGTGGCGTGTGAACGTTTTTCTCTTGGATAAATGGTTTTGTAAATGAAAACACTTGTGGACACATTGCTGCTTACACGTGAGGCAGTGGTGAAATCGCCTGCTACGGTGTTCTGCCATTCCAGACCTGACAACTGAAAAGCAATAATAGTTCCAACCCAAACCTCATTGTTTTATTATTGTTAAGTCATTACAACATTAAAGTTTTAATTTAACTGGATAAAAACTTGAACCTTTAAACAAACTTTTCAAGGTTGCGAAACTTTACATTGTAAAGAGTGAAGTGTAGAGTGAAACAGGGTTCTCTTCTAATTTCCCTTAGTGCACGAGGTAATGGTGATAGGCTTTCTCGCAGTCTCATATAGGCTAGTTGAAACAGTTGCATCAAAATGAAGAAATTGGGCAATCCTGTGTAAAAAATGGTCTTAACCTATATTACTTAAAGTTTAAGTTTTTTTCCCCTTCAAGTTATATTTTTAAACATTTACTCACGTAGCATTTCATTAATACATTTTGAAACAAGCAGATTCTAACAACGTTGTCACTGGCAGTATCTTCGCTGGAATCAATTCAAGTACCACATGCAAACTGAAAATATACCCCCAAAAACGTAAATAGACTAAGCTTGAAATGTATTTCTGGATAAGATATAGGCTAACAAGTTTACTGGAAGCAATTGTAATTGAAGATTAAGTATTCTTAATTAAAGCTGTTTTTTCTACTTAAAACGCCTGTAGCCTATGTGTTACTACTGTTCATTAACATAATTTGATGTATGTTCTGAGTCTGATTATATCCAACTCCTGGTTGCTAATTAAATGACATATTTTCTTGAATTTATGTTTTCAGTTAACCTGTAATTGCTTTCTTTAATTAGACAAAGTAGGCTATATTTAGTAGTACGTGAAGCCTGCCCCAGGAAGGCAACTGCAATACAACATTGTTATCATCACCTACAAATCGGGGCCGGTGTTGCACCGAATTCCCACTCCCTCGCAGAATCCCACTCCCCTACGCGTGAACGCGCACTGGCTTCCTAGCGTATTGTCAGTGTAGGTTGGTGAACCGAGGCGAATTTTACAATGTTGAGCCTAATTCCCTCGTCTTTGGGCTTTGAGGAAACTGTCAGTAGGCTATTTAATTCATGTTTCATTTAAATATAAGTTAGGTTGCGCTGCACACGATTTGAATGTCGTGCTACATGTAAAATCGGAATGATTGTCTCGCGGAAATAGACGTAGGCCTAATGTTGAGCTGCACTTGAGAAACGATGTTGATGTTATGCTACACTGTCCTACTATCGGAATGAGGGTAATATGTGAATTAGTTGCGACTGCTGTTATGTGACATGTCTGGTAAAAGCGAGCATCCTTCTTTGTATTCATTTGTACAAATCACTTTTAGTAGAATATTCACTTCTGATTCTTGATTACGTTGTCTTTGCTGTTATAGGCTACACTATATGCCAGTTGTAATAGAATCGTCTGGTAAATTAGTATTGTTACATTATTTTACAAATGTAGCTATATAAAAAGGCCCCTGCTCACAGCCAGAGGTCCCTCCTACCATAATTCAACTTCTATTTCCCTCTCAGTAGGCCTAAACTACTTGCCACACAACTGTTGTGTTTACAATCATATCCATTTTATACATCCTGCTTCCCACAGCCTAGTTAGTATCTTCTAACTTGCAATGTACAGTGCTTGGTTTTAGTACATGATAAGCCAAGCCTGGACCTTCCCTTTGTGAATGGCTAATGATAAACATCTAATAAATGATGACATTTTAATTGGTTCCGTCACATTTATTTTAAACAAAAAACTATAATGACATATGTAACAAAAGATAGAAGAAAATAAAGAAATTGTGATCATTTAAATAAGAGTTTTGACAAGTTTGAGGTTTGATCATGAAAACAGATCAGGGCTGCGTTTCCCGATAACGATGGATCGTACGAGTTACGAGGGTTCTCTACGATCAAAATAAAGATCCATTGTTATTTCTTACGTGCGTTTCCCGAACATGCTCGTAAGGAGAACCATCGTACGTGTCTCTTAAGTTGCACTTAACAAGACGCTGTCCATTGTACTGAAATGTGATTCTTCTGACGCAACTTTAAGACTTTAAAATTAAAACTTTAACCACAATAATTGACGAATTACGGCACACAAATAATATTTTCTGTCGCTACAGAAAACTTAAAATGTATTATAGGCTACTTATTTTAGTAATTTTCAATGTAGGCTACATTGTATGATGCTACATGAATACAAAGACAATAAGATGAACGTGCAAACTATGCTGCATCGGAGTTTTACACCGGTGTCAGGACCCTGCAATCAGCGACACAGGATGCTAAATACCAATAGGAGGTCTTGGAAATGAAGTGGGCTCATCTCCAAATTGAGGAGAGGAAGCTCTTGTTTGAAGAGATGAAGTTCACAATTTCTCAATTTCTGTGCCTATTCTTCTGCCCAACCAACAGGTAGTGTCAAATGTAGGTTTCCCTTACAGCCTAAGCATACAATGTGTAGGCTATTTTAATTAAGTAAAGGCTGAATTGTGTATTGTATCATTCAGTGTTGACAGTCCAATCCTTACATGTTTTTTCACCTTAGATCCATGTGTGGAGCAGGGGCAGGGAGAACAAACTCTAATAAAACAACTAGCCTATATTTCTCAAATTACTTGTGCCTATATTTACTACTTATTGAACTAGGTTAAAACCATGCATTTAAATGGTATCACTCATGGCATGTCCTAGCTAGCAGCAAGCATCTCAATCCAACATATTCCTTAATTTCTAGTGTTGACTATATCTACAATATTGCAATAATAGGCCAACAGCTTTCCAAGATGTTTGCAGTCTGATGATTCTCAAATATTGGCCACAAATGACCTTGTGACAAATGACAAACACACAAGTAATGAATACCCCATGTCTTCAACATGGAATCATTGTTTCTGACATGAATAATCAACTCTACTTTAATTGATGGTTGATCAATTATACTCATTGAGTGTAAGATATGTCAGATGACATCATGATATCATAATGCTCCTGAACCACATAGAAGCAGACCTGCAGAGGCTAACAAGGAGGTCCTTTGCACTGACCCCTGTGACCCTACTGGCAGTGTTAAGGTTCTATGCCACTGGCAGTTTTCTGGAGGTTATTGTAGATGGACATGGGCTCTTCAAGTGATGAGTGTCAAGATCTGTGCGGCCTGTCACAACTGCATTACTTTGGCACATCCCAGACCACATCTTATTCCCCACAACCAGAGGGGACAAGTCCGCAGTGCAGGACTTAGGCTATCTTCAATAGTTTTTATGAGTTTTCACTCCCTCTCAGCCCCTTCACCATGTGTGACTTCCCAGTCAACACTGTGGAGTCTTTCCATTTCCTGGGCGCTACCATCTCCAAACATCAGGCTCGGCTCTGCCACCAGCCTCTTCATCCACCGGGCTTGGCGTGCTACCAGGCCTATAATTCTAATAAACATCTTCAATGTTCAATTGTTGTTGTGTTATTGCACTCGTAAAAGCGTTTTGTTAATGCATAGTTAGGCTACTATTGCACATTACAACAGCCATATTTCAATGTTATAGTATTTTGAATAAGACATTTGTTTGTTAAATCTACCTTTGTTTATTGCATGCGCCAAACCCACCAAATCAAATTATTTTGTGTAACCTAAATATAGCCTACTTGAGAATAAACCTGATTCTGATATTGTTTCGGCACTTACACTTGTATGGTTCACTAACAAATATCCCAGTTCCAACGCAACAGGTGTAAAAAGAGAATTAACTTTCAGCATTAGTCTATGTAGTTGTTATGGTCGGCCGACGTGTGTCTCCACTCAGTCTCTGTGTTACGTTGCATTTAGCGATCTACGACTGGTCTGGAGCTCTCGTTAATCTACGACGATTTTCTTTTTTTTTGTATAATTCTTTTTATTTTGTTTTTTTTGTTACAATAAGCAAACAAACAAACAACACCAAACAGTACATACAAACTAAGAAAGGAAAGAAAAAAAAAGAAAAAAAAGGAAGAAAAAAAATAAAATAAAATAAAAAACAAAGAAAATGGACCGATGTGTATGTTGTTCATTATTTGATCTTGTTGACACCCTCTGAAAACATGCAGAGAAATGCATCCTTAAAGATTTCAAACCTATATATAAAATAAATAAAATACTTTTACATTAAGTTATTCATCGCATGATCACACACACATACACACACACACACACACACACACACACACACACACACGTAACATTCAAAGACACACAAACACAAAAAGAAAAATCCATGTCCTGTGATCTCCACCGTAGTCCCCCCCTCCCTTCTTAGCAATGCTACAAGCTTTCTTTCTCATAGTGCCTCGTAGATGTGTTTCCATACTTCATTAAATTGTTTTGTTTTGTTATTGTCCTCGGATAATGTATTTTCTATGGTCAGATAATATTTCATAAGTTCTTTCCAGTTCTTTAATGTAGGGGCCTCTGCATCTTTCCAGTATTTTAAAATTAGTTTCTTGTAAACAAGGGAAGAAAACATAATTAACCATCCCATAGGGTACCTTACACCCTCGGGATTCTGAAAAATGCAGAGCTGAACTGAAAACTGCATTTTTGTTTTACAAATGGTTGATATCCAGTCTTGGATTTCATTCCATCCTTTGTTCACTTTCATGCAATGCCAAAAGGCGTGTATGAGAGAGTCTTGAGAGCCACACTTCACACACTGGTCAGAGGAGTCAGCATAAAACTTATGTAATTTATCTCTAGTATAATATATTCTTGTCATGAGTTTATATTGTATTAACCTGAGATTTTCATTTGTGGTAATTTTATTTGTAAGATACAAGCATTTCTTCCATTTTATATTGGCTTCTTTGAATTGGAGATCTTTATTCCATTGTTCATAGAGCTTATGCATTGAGTAATGTTTAGATTCTTCCTTCAAGATAATATTATATATGCTACCAATTAACTGTTTCTTTTTTCCTTTTTTAAACATAACCTCCTCAATCTACGACGATTTTCAAGTGCCTCTTTAGCTACGATGGTTTCGGGAAACGGCCCGTGCAACTAAGATCCATCGTACGATGGACTCTACGATCAACTTAGACTTACGATGCTTTCAGGAAACGCAGCCCAGGGCTGTTTACAGCAGGCAGCACAGACATATTCCTGTCGGTTGGATTTGAGCACAACACTGATGTCACCTATAATAACATTACCTCTTATACAAAGAAATACCAATGCTTCATTATAAATGTGTCTAGTAGTGATAAAAGTATTGTATTCAATACCAGTTGACAAGCTATTACGCAGTTAGTGTCGCCATTCAGATTGTCCACATCCCCGCATAGTAGGGGTGTGTCAGATCTTATAGCCCCAAGAAATGAGGATTTTGGCAGGTATGAAAAACAGTGTTGCCGAAATCCCACTCCCCTTCTAACTTTTACATTTTTGCAACTATTATCATAAGCTTTTTATGGCATACTTTAGAGTGCGTGAGGAGCCACCAAAATAATTTTCGGTTGTGTCACATCTTACAGTCCCAAGAAATGAGGGGGGGAGGATTTTGGCAGGTATGAAAAACAGTGTTGCCGAAATCCCACTCCCCTTCTAACTTTTACATTTTTGCAACTATTATCAAAAGCTTTTTATGGCATACTTTAGAGTGCATGAGGAGCCACCAAAATCATTTTGGGGTGTGTCACATCTTACAGTCCCAAGAAATGAGGGGGGGGAGGATTTTGGCAGGTATGAAAAACAGTGTTGCCGAAATCCCACTCCCCTTCTAACTTTTACATTTTTGCAACTATTATCAAAAGCTTTTTATGGCATACTTTAGAGTGCATGAGGAGCCACCAAAATAATTTTGGGGTGTGTCACATCTTACAGTCCCAAGAAATGAGGGGGGGAGGATTTTGGCAGGTATGAAAAACAGTGTTGCCGAAATCCCACTCCCCTTCTAACTTTTAAATTTTTGCAACTATTATCAAAAGCTTTTTATGGCATACTTTAGAGTGCATGAGGAGCCACCAAAATCATTTTGGGGTGTGTCACATCTTACAGTCCCAAGAAATGAGGGGGGGAGGATTTTGGCAGGTATGAAAAACAGTGTTGCCGAAATCCCACTCCCCTTCTAACTTTTACATTTTTGCAACTATTATCAAAAGCTTTTTATGGCATACTTTAGAGTGCATGAGGAGCCACCAAAATAATTTTGGGGTGTGTCACATCTTACAGTCCCAAGAAATGAGGGGGGGGAGGATTTTGGCAGGTATGAAAAACAGTGTTGCCGAAATCTCACTCCCCTTCTAACTTTTACATTTTTGCAACTATTATCAAAAGCTTTTTATGGCATACTTTAGAGTGCATGAGGAGCCACCAAAATAATTTTGGGGTGTGTCACATCTTACAGTCCCAAGAAATGAGGGGGGGGAGGATTTTGGCAGGTATGAAAAACAGTGTTGCCGAAATCCCACTCCCCTTCTAACTTTTACATTTTTGCAACTATTATCAAAAGCTTTTTATGGCATACTTTAGAGTGCACGAGGAGCCACCAAAATAATTTTAGGGTGTGTCACATCTTACAGTCCCAAGATATGAGGGGGGGGAGGATTTCGGCAGGTATGAAAAACAGTGTTGCCGAAATCCCACTCCCCTTCTAACTTTTATATTTTTGCAACTATTATCAAAAGCTTTTTATGGCATACCTTAGAGTGCATGAGGAGCCACCAAAATAATTTTGGGGTGTGTCAGATCTTACAGTCCCAAGAAATGAGGGGGGGGAGGATTTCGGCAGTTATGAAAAACAGTGTACATATGTACATGTAATGTACCATGTATTTATCCAAAGTATCTTAGTCCTACCAGTTGCGGGAAAATCCGAACAGTGATTATTTACTGCGTATCTCAGTGTGAAATGTCCGGATGACCTGATGTCGTACCGCCTGGCTAAATGTAGAATTCCCATATCTCTTGAAAGCTGCCCTCCTCTACCTTTTTGGTGTAAAATTGACCGACATGTAAAATGATTTACTTTGACATGACGCGAACGAGATGTGGCTGCCGCCTACAGTAAGACTATACCGAGCGAGCCGTTCTCACTCAAATAAGACTATCACGACCCAAATCAAAATTCAGAGTCAACAGATCAACGGGGAATCACTTTTTCTTCTAGGCTGCCATTCTCTACCTTTTTGGCGCAAAATTCACAGAGATATTAAATTGGAAACTTGAGGCATCTTCTGTAAAACAGCACCATGTATGCATAGAGCGTACAGATCCGGAAGTGATCATGTCTGTTTTACCGAATACGGCAGTGTTTTCCGCATAACCCCTATTCGATGGTATAACCAGAGAATGTATAATCAGCAGTGGCGGTGCGTCCATAGAGGGCGCTAGGGCGCCGCCCCTCCTAGAATTTTTCGTAAAAATAATAATAAAAAAACGTGCAAAAATATGATATACCAAACTATTTAAATAATAAATGTACTGTGTTAACGCGTTAAATGTGTGTGGGAGACCGTAAGTCCCTGTCAACAACCACTTAAATGTGATCAAATATAATATATTGCCATTCGTTATCACTGAGATAAGCCACTCCCCCCTGGGGGCGCCGGCCAAATGGAAGTCAATGGGAGCTCTCATTCTTTTTTCATACATTTGAGAAAAACGGCTTCTCATTGGCGGAAAAAAGGGACGATGACATCGTTTCTTACTTATATTGACATCTTATTCGTCGAATCAAAGACCTTTATCATTCCCTCACATCCCATATAATTATCACGTATCTACGAGAGCAACATAGCTAGCAAAGGAGGATGGGCTGTAGGCCTACGGGACGTACACCCGTAGCTTCTCCTCAAACCTGTATGCTAAGTAACCGGAGCTGGTTAGCTGGTGAGTAATTCAGTGAGTAATTCAGTGTTACACACACAGTCACAACATCACACGTTAGCAACGACGCTATGCGATATCAGCGACCCTTCAGCATTAGTATCGTAGCTAAGTCTAGGAAAGTTGAGGCTACTTTTCGCTAGGTACCTACGAACACGTCTTAATCTGCTAGACAAGTGGCTTCCCCATCGTTCTTTTGGTGAGCTGTGTCACGAGCCCTACTAGCCGACAAGCAAAATAGTTATTAAGCACTAGCGTTGCTACCTGCATATATGCAAACATTGTTTACAATATTTTCAGGCTTCAACCAGTGCTGCTCAAGCATACATACAGGGTCAATAGATAGATTCGTTAGGCATTGAAGAAATAGTAGGAGAGGACGACAGCATCCAACATAGCTAATACATATATATTTAATGTTAAAAAAAAGTTCTGTGTAACGACCCCCCCCGCGCCGCCCAACTGCGCCAAAAAAAAATCACCAGCCGCTACTGATAATCAGAGAATGTATAATCTAAGAGAACTCCCACTCTCGGGATACTTCCGGGTTCTGAACTGTTTGCAGTTCCACACTAGTTCCATGTGATGGCGCTAACGGTCGAGTGCAGAATGAATGGAGGTCTATGGAGCTATACCCCTAAAAATCCACTTTTCTCAGGATATACTTTTTTTTCTAGTAATTTTCATTTGGAATTCGAAAGGGGAGGCAAAAAAAATACTAACTGCTGGGTGTTAGATTTTTTTAAAGTAGTTATTTTGTTCTAAAAAGACTTTTACAATGTCAGAGACGTCATACACATTGTACGACCAGAGATACCGTATTACGGCAAGCTCCGGTCACTTTCTTTTCTCTCTCGAGGCATCGACAACACAGCTAACAGGTTAGGCTCCCCCTGTCAATACACATGCTAGAAAGAGTTTTGGATTGCTAATGTTGTTTCTAATGTTGCTAATGCTCTGACATTATGATTCCACTTCGGATGCCATCAAGCGGGATCTCTGGTCGTAGTCAGTCCATCACTAACCAATCAGCATTCATTAGCAGAATGCTAGCGTGTTATGGGCAACAACGACTCACTCTATAAGAAATCGAAAGGACATAAGTACTCGTTGATCCAATTTTCGACCTATAATCCATGTTGAACATGCAAAAACTACAATAAAATCAGAGATTTCTCAACGACAATCAGGTGAAAGAGACTAATTTAGCCGTTTAGCTCCATAGACTCCCATTCATTCTGCACTCGACCGCGATCACTCCCAGTGGAACTCTGGTGGAACTGCAACAAAATTCGGTACAATGGGGCTTAATGAGGAGTGGCAAGGCTCTCCTTAAACAGGCTCTGGTATAACGTTTGGACACCAGTGTCTTTTCTTTTTTGCTACCCATCCGAACGTGCAACCAGCACGTTAAACTAGAGCGGGTACAATTTCTGGGGAAATTGTGAGGTGTGCAGAAATTCGTTGCAGATGGGTCCGTTTTTTTACTTAAATAACTCATATTTCTGTTTAATTTAAATAATTATGCATAGGCTTATGATCCTATTTATCAAAATTGTATCGATTAAAATGCATACTTTCAGGGCTGCCAACTTTTCAAAAAACCTTGGCGTGAGATTTGGTAGCTGGTAGCGCCCTCCATCATTGACAGGGGGGATCTGCGCAATTCTATATTATCGATTTTATATACTATCTGGGCCGGAGTGAGACCAATTTTCAGCCTGGCAGTGTAATGACGAAAGCCAGCCCATCCCCATAACCCGAGCCTAGGAACTAAACAAGGTTTTGAGGCGAGGTGAAATCCGAACTTCACAAGAATGCAAGTGCGCACAGCGCGAGCGCAATTTCTTGCATTAATTTCAGTGCAATTTTTTTTTGAGCTTTCTGTAGGCTAATATAAACTTTTTGTTGGACTCATATAGTAATATTCTCTGGAAATTATAACCCAAATTTGATTTGGACCTGAAAGATTCAGGGCTTTTGAGAAAACATATTTTTCACACCCTTGCAGGAACCTAGATTTATCAAGTGACAGATCTTTATTTTTTACCTGCCTTTTTCAGTTCCACCTGGCATCTTTTCCCCATCCATTTTATTATTTTCGCATCAGCTTAATCTTGCTAACTCCACAACAAAAAATGATTGTTTAGGGTTGTCTCCGTGGCAACAACCTTACACACACTTGTGTTTGAGAAAGAGAGGGTGACAACTGAAAACAGCACTTTTTAATGCACGGTCTGATCATGCGCTTATTTAGAAACCTAGCTTAGTTTACTTATCAGTCAGTCACACAGTAGGATAACTTAACACATATCGTTTTATTCAGTGGGTGAAAGAGAAAGCAGGCGATCTGCTGGACCAATTTATGAGCGGGCAGAGCGGCCCACCGTGAATTCTCCCGAAGGAACGAACGCGCTTCGGCCCAAAATCAGATTTTTTTTTGGGGCGTGAGAAATTGGTTGTGTGGCGTGAGAGCGTGTGAAAACATGCAAAAGCGTGTGTCACACGGCGAAACCGTGAGAGTTGGCAGCTCTGTACTTTGTTACTGCTCATACACTTAAAAATACTAAGAGTGAAGCGTAGAATGAAACAGGGTTCTCTTCTAATTTCTCATAGTGCAAGAGGTAGCCTAATGGTGATAGGCTTTCTCGCAGTCTCACCGAAACAGTTGCATCAAAATGAAGAAATTGGGTAATCCTGTGTAAAAATTGTCTTAACCTATATTACTTAAACTTAACGTTTTTTTCCTTCAAGTGATATTATTAAACATTTACTCACATTGCATTTCATGAATACATTTTGAAACAAGCAGATTCTAACAACGTTGTCACTGGCAGTATCTTCGCAATCCAAGTAGCCTACCACATGCAAACTGAAAATATACCCCCAAAAACGTATATAGCCTAAGCTTGAAATTTATTTCTGGATAAGATATAACAAGTTTACTGGAAGCAATCATTGTCAGTAACGACAACAGCAAAATGCTAGATTAACGAGAGCTTCAGACCAGTCGTAGATCGCTAAGTGCAACGTAGCACAGAGACTCAGTGGAGACACACGTCGGCCGACCATAAAAACTACATCAGACTAATGCTGAAAGTTAGTTCCGATGGAAGATAAGATGACGTATTTTGGTTCTATTTTTACACCAGTTACGCTGGAACTGGGATATTTGTTAGTGAACCATACAGAAGTTTAAGTGCCGAAAAAATATCAGAAACCGGTTCATTGTTAAGTAAATTTAGGTTACACCAAATAATTTCATTTGGTGAGTTTGGCGCAGATGCTGTAGACGAAGGTAGATTTAACAAACACATGTCAGTCTTATTCAAAATAATATAACATTGAAATATGGCTGTTGGAATGTGCAACAGTAACTAGAAATGCCAAAACGTAAGTGCAATAACACAACAACAGTTGAACATTGAAGATGTTTATTAGAATAGCCTAGGGCTGAATTTAGAAAGGATCCCACAGGGTTGACTGGGAAGTCACAGGGTGAAGGGGCTGAGAGGGAGTGAAAACTCATACAAAACTCATAAAAACCATTGAAGATAGCCTAAGTCCTGCACTGCGGACTTGTCCCCTCTGGTTGTGGGGAATTGGATGTGGTCTGGGATGTGCCAAAGTAATGCAGCTGTGACAGCCTGCACAGATCATGACACTGGGGCCTTGGAGAGCCCATGTCCATCTACAATAACCTCCAGAAAACTGCCAGTGGCATAGAACCTTAACACTGCCAGTATAGGGTTGCAGGGGTCAGTGCAAAGGACCTCCTTGTTAGCCTCTGCAGGTCTGCTTCTATGTGGTTCAGGAGCATTATGATATGATGTCATCTGACATATCTTACACTCAATGAGTATAATTGATCAACCATCAATTAAAGTGGAGTTGATTATTCATGTCAGAAACAATGATTCCATGTTGAAGACATGGGGTATTCATGACTTATGTGTTTGTCATTTGTCACAAGGTCATTTGTGGCCAATATTTGAGAATCATCAGACCGCAAACTGGCCTATTATTGTAATATTGTAGATATAGTCAACACTAGAAATTAAGACTGAATATGTTGGATTGAGATGCTTGCTGCTAGCTGGGACATGCCATGAGTGATACCATTTAAATGCATGGTTTTTAACCTAGTTCAATAAGTAGTAAATATAGGACTCATATATTTGCCTATGGAAAGTGGAGTACCAAGAAGAGTTAAAAACCAAGGCACCAGTAAATTGAGAAATTTAGGCTAGTTGTTTTATAGAGTTTGTTCTCCCTGCTCCTGCTCCACAGATGGATGTAAGGTGAAAAAACATGTAAGGATTGGACAGTCAACACTGAATCATACAATACACAATTCAGCCTTTACTTAATTAAAATACACATGCTTAGGCTATAAGGTAACCTACATTTGACACTAGGCCTATACCTGTTGGTTGGGCAGAAGAATAGGCACAGAAATGGAGGGCCTTCAAACAAGAGCTTCCTCTCCTCAATTTGGAGATGAGCCCACTTCATTTCCAACTTGACCTCCTATTGGTATTTAGCATCCTGTGTCGCTGATTGCAGGGTCCTGACACCGGTGTAAAACTCAGATGCAGCATAGTTTGCACGTTCACCTTATTGTCTTTGTCTTCATGTAGCATCCTACAATGTACATTGAAAAGTACTAAAATAAGTAGCCTATAATAAATGTAAAGTTTTCTGTAGCGACTGAAAATATTTTTTGTGTGCCGTAATTCGTCAATTATTTTGGTTAACGTTTACATTTTAAAGTCTTAAAGTTGCGTCAGAAGAATCACATTTCAGTACAATGGACAGCGTCTTGTTAAGTGCAACTTAAGAGACACGTACGATGGTTCTCCTAAGAGCATGTTCGGGAAACGCACGTAAGAAATAACGATGGATCTTTATTTTGATCGTAGAGAACCCTCGTAACTCGTACGATCCATCGTTATCAGGGAAACGCAGCCCTGTTCAGTTGTTATCAGTATTGTATTTTATACAAAAAAAATGATTTAATCCTCTAACCACAGCTACGCCATTAGACATTCTGATAAATTGTTTTACTTTCTAAAATGCAATTTAACCAATTAAACTTACTTAGAACTCTGAAAACAGTCATTCTCTGTTTGTTATATTACTAGCGTGCGTAACACTGTTCTTACATTCACTTTGCCCTGCTAAGGTGCCTGCGGAGACGGGGGGGGTCCCTATAAGACCAAACCTGAAACAGAGCTGTGGCGGTGGAGGCTACGGAATGTGGAGGGAAGGCAGACCTGGCACTATGTGGAGGACGACATTCCTGACAGACAACAGAACATGCTGGAAGCCCATTCTCTGGGTTTAGTAACGGTACAAATATATCCTATGCACAACAGCTGGAATTGGGCATGAGCATCTTAGCTAAACAATTAATAGTTTTTGTCATACTTTCATTTTAGCCTGCATCCACAAACTAAATTGAATTTCGGGCATTTGCATTGTGCACAGGATTCTTTTTTGTTAAACAGCGAATACATTTTTTTCAGGCTGTTAAAATCGGACCAGGTACAGTGCAATAGTCGTGCAAAAATACTGGGTGATAAAACACATATCTAGGATAGGTCAAGAAAGCATGATCCTTGAATTTGATCGAGTGAGAATATTGTTTTCTTGTTCTTTTTTCTTCACTGCGCTGAAAGAACCGGCGTTCAATGCTTCTAATGTTTAACACAAAATCAATCACACCTCTCTTAAGGCATGAAAAGGTCTAAAATCTTTGAAGCTGAATATCTGGGCTAGAGCTTTCCAGGTTTACCAACATTCAGATACATGTATCTTCTATCAACTATTTTCAGATTTCAATGTATGACACATCATTTGAAAGTTTACAATCTGTAATTTTCAGTGTTGGGGGTAATGAGATACTGTAATCAGATTACATTTGTCTGCAATGCAGTAATGTAACGCATTACTGTTGATAACTTCAGTAATCGCATTACAGTTACTAATACAAATATAGCTGCAAGCAGCAATGAAGGGGCCAAGCAGTATTCGATATGGAAATTCAGTAGCTAAAGAATCAAAGCAAAACTTGTAATAAAATATTAGCTTTTTAAAAATTGCATTATACTTTTTGGCAACGCGGTGGCGCTACATTCATGGCATTGTGCAAAAGACGAGACGACCGAGTTTTATAACAATAATCCAATGCGTTCAGTAAATATGTCATTTTTAGACAAAATTCGAAATGGCCGACGTCCAAAATGGCCGACGTGGGAAAGCGTAATACTTTACGACTTGGTATGCCACAAAGGATCAGAAGAGTCCAATCTTGTGATTTTAAACAAACCTTACAGAATTTATGATGCAACAAATATGATGCACTGGCTAGATGTAGCAGCGTTATATCTACAAAGCACAATAAATCTGACTGTTCTTGAGTATAAATCCCCTGAGAATGAAAAATGATCAGTACCATTATGCTGTTACAGTGGCATATCTTCACTAAACAGATAATCCAGTATCCTGACATGCTTGATGACTGTGGCTGGATCCGATCCTACAACCTTGCGTTTCAAACGAGCCCGCCATCTTATCCCAGTGAGCTATACTCACTGCTGAGAATTGCTGTGTTCAGTTACTGTATAAAAACGAAAGCCGTTTCTCCTGTGGCAAGCGTGGTCAGATTTGATCCAAGTATAAACAGCTGTAATTCAGTCATATATTTGACATATGAAGGTGATTGTGGTAGGAAGGTGATTGGATTACATGCTTGTGATGATTTCCTTGTTATGAAGTTTTGTCTCCATACGATAAACCGTTGCAGAGTCAAGGCCTCACGTCCGCTTTGGGGTGCTCTTTGTCAAAATCGTTGACGGTTTGACTTATCAACAAAAATCTAAATATTTTCGTCGGCATAGTCTGAAGATGATCTGTTATGATTTTCATGAAAATCGGAGCAACGGCCTAGGAGCAGTTCGAAAAAAAGGCTTTTCATAAAATACAAATTACGGAAAAACCTTCATGACGACAATGACGTCATAGGGCCCAGTCGAATCGTCTACATCTAAGGAATCCAATGATACCTCACTTAACCCCTTTGTTATCTTCAGGTCATTGTGACCCCGTTAGTCATTGTGACGTGTTGCAACAACTTTATGTCATACAAAAATAAAGTGAATCATTTTCTTTGTTGTGTTAAAAGAAAAAGCTTTTTTTATATATTGGGTAAAGTTGTCGCAGCATTGTGTCATGGTGACCCGAAGGCAGCACAAGGGTTAAGAAAATTGTCTTACATATCAAAAGGTAAGGATGTAAACACAGCTCCAACTTTGACCCCTTGGTGGCACTATAGTGCTTCAGTGGTCGACATGAAACTTAGACCATAATCAGGAGACCGTTCCCAATCAGTGTGCCAAATTTCAAAACTTTGCACCATACGGTTCTATGGGCTGCCATAGACTCCTAGTCCTAAGTATAATAATAATAAAACTAACAAAAACAATAAGTGCCCCTAAAAATGTATTGCGTTACTTGCATTACTGCGATCTGCATATCGGCAGGAGAAAAAACAAACAAATCAAACCTCCCTTTTCAGTATGTGTGTTTGCGTAACACTCGTCCCTTGACTTAGCCCCAGAGTTCAAGAGGCGAAACAAGAATAGCAGAGCCGCTTAGGACGTCTTTTGTGGGATGGAGGTATGCAGAGGGGCGCCGTTAGAACAATTCTGACTGACAGAATTCTGACTGACAGGAGCCCCAAAAAGGTCAAAACTAATATGAAATTACAGTATATTATATATCATTTAACCATCATCATTGAGTATATATATATCAAATATAATAATACAATTAATGATCTCTCTGTTTTTACTTGTGTTTGGCAATTAAAGTTGAATATCCCCATTGACCAAAAAGTAAACATCCATATTGACCGACCATCCCCCTTTATCGGCATGAAGTGGTTTGTTCCTGCCTTAGCGCACTACTCACTGACGGTGTTTAGTTGCAGTCAGTAGACACGCTAGTCGCCAGAAATAGTGTTCACAATGTCACCTAGTAACATAAATCGGGTTTTCAAAAAAGGTCAGAGAAAAAAGAGAGAGGGAAAGACAAAGGAGAGGTTTTCAATCTGTAACCCAGTTTTTCACCAAAAAAAGTGGGTAACCAGTAGTCTGTGGTATTAACCTGTTGGTTTAATGTCCATAGTGAAATAAGATAGCTACAGACTAGTGTTCTACATTTCATCAACATTTAATCAGGGAATCTCTGTCTCTCTCGCTCTTTTTACCATAACAAAAAATATAAATAAATATTTGTTAATGACAGAAATTCTAACTAATTATTTTCTCACATAATGATCATTATGAAATAATAAAAAATAAACTACTGTCTGTACTGGATGATGGACAGTTGGAAACAGTAAGTATCTTACCTCAGCCTGCATGTAATTTACAGACAATATTAAAATAATCCAGTTTGATACGTTCATTTAGATTGAATTATGGCCGTTAAATGACATCTATAGATACAGACTTTATTATTCCCATCATGAAGGGCAATTTATTTGAGAAGCTTGCACGCACACACCAGAAAATCTATAGGATCTAATGTATGTGTAATCAAGTGGTGGTGATACACGTGGTACGTATTTTTGGTCAATGTTTTGTTGTGTTAGTGTCATTTATTGGTATATGGCATATTTTTATATATACTGTATATATCACAGTATATATGTATATATCACATGCATTGTGTACATCCTACAGAGCCAGGGCTCTATCAGGTAGAGCTAGAAGGAGGAAGTGTAAAAAAAAAGTGTGAAAGCACAGGAAGAAGGGAAAGAAAGTTACAGTGATGATGAGCATAGTATTGAATTACAAGAAGCAAGGCAGTTGCAGTTAGGTCCTAGATTTGTGATGACAACAACTGCGCAGAGGGGGCCCAATTTGATTTTTTTGTCGTAAAACGTAACTGAGTGACACTGACGCAGATAAAAGGTTGCCATTGCCATTGTTGCCGACACCAGCCAAGCAGCCACGACTTGACTTCCAAAGCAGAGATAAACAGGCTTGTAGCAGCATACATAGTAAAGGAAATGTTGCCATTTAAAGTTTTAAGCATTATTGTATTTTGAGACATTTTGCATACTGCCAGTACTGTAGCCTTGTTATGCTTGACAACTTTTAGGTTGATGTTCACAACTTTTTTGTCAGCTTTTGGTATTAAAAAGCATAAAAGAGAGATTTGTGTATGTCCTCATTATAATAAGAATTTGAGTTGATTTGGGCATATATATGGTAGGGCCTACCACTACATATATTATTATTTGGCAAATTCATCTCAGGTGATGTTACGGAGTAATGTAACTTGTAGTGTAACTAGTTACTTTCAGCAGTGAGTAATCTAGTAAAGTAAAGCATTACTTTAAAAAAGTAACTAGTAATGTGTAATCTATTACTTTTTTTTGAGTAACTACCCCAACGCTGCCACTTTCACAATCTGTAAAACAGAGAAATGACCTCGACCGACAACGTCCCCTTTTTATCAGACTGTATCACAAATGAAAGAATAATAATGAGACCTGGATTTAAAACTTCTTTGTAGGCAAAGAACCTAGTCATATTGGGCACCCCAGCGTATTGGTCACAGTGACAGTCATAAACACAACGTTTTGATCCCTAAATGAGTTGTTGTCCTCTTTACCCCAAAGTAACATGCGATTGAATAAGGAACAAAAAATCCAGGAATCCTGAGGCTGGAAAAAGAGGCTGTGTTTAGGAATGGAGACAGAGACAGATTCAAGGAGTCGAAGAACAGGTTTAGCAAGGCGGTGAGAGAGGCTAAACGACTGTACTCAGAGAGACTAAAACACAAATTCTCTGCTAACGACTCTGTTTCTGTCTGGAGAGGGCTCAGGCAGATTACCAACTTCAAGCCCAGAGCCCCCTACTCCACTAACAACTCTCGGCTGGCCAACCACCTGAACGAGTTCTACTGTTGATTTGACAGACAATTGGACTGTCCTGAACTATCCCTTCCCTCCCCCCCTATCAACACAAAGAGGATGGAGGACCAAACCGGCCATATTTAGAAATGAATGAATGAATAAATAAATGTCCACATGCATTTAGACAGAAATACATTTATTCATTAATGCACAATTGTCAATCAATAGTAACTTATAATTTAGATGTATGTATTTATTTGTGTATTTATTTATTTATTAATGTATTCATTTATTAATGTATTCATTTATTCATTTATTCATTTATTCATGCATTCATTCATTTATTTATGCATTCATTTATTCATTCATTGTTCCCAAATATGATAATGAGAGGAGGCCAGTAGGCGTGGAAACTGATGTTCGGCAATCAATCCAGAGCCATAGATTCAATCTAGCTAACGCCTGGGACAGACTGGCTGCGAAGCACCCTAAAGCGCCGCAAAGCACCACAAATGGCTACGAATGGCGCAATGCTGTTCACACTAGGGGCGCGTTTCTCCACGCCGGTCACCAAGCCATTCACCTTCTCTGAGCTTTCCTTTTTTACGTGTAAAGCTGACATGGTATATAAACATGGCATAGGCTATATTATAAGCAACTTGTTGCTCCAACAACCGTCGCAACAGCATCCCATTCCCAACATAACGTGGCAACATTTGGCCTTTTGTTGCCGTAGTCTTTGTAAAATACGTGCTGTATTTAGTATTAGTTAATTAAACTTTGCACCTTTTGTGCATAGTTATACTTGTTTAAACTTACACCACTTATTTAAGATTTACTCCTATATGTTGAATGTGTGTGCACCCTCCTGCCAAAGTAAATTCCTTGTCTGTGCAAACTTTCATGGCGTTTAAAACCCTTTCTGATTCTGAAACTTGTATTTTCTTCCCCTACTACAGAGCCAATTCATCTCTGATTCTCCCCCAGCACAAACTGTACTGGGAGCAGCCCTGAAGGGCATGGAGTTTTACAGCCACCTACAGGCAGAGGATGGACACTGGGCCGGAGACTATGGAGGACCTCTCTTCCTACTCCCAGGTATTGCAGGTTTGCCATTCCTTTGCCTTCAAGTAGCATATACTTTATCAAATTTTAATAGAGTTTCACTTGCAGGGTTTCCCGCAGCACTTTTCAGCTAAGCAACAACCGCCTAAGCAATACACGCATGCAGCCTTAAGTACGTTGTCCCCCGCCCCCCCCAAAAAGCATTAAAAAATTAATAATAATAGCGATATCCACCGTGTTAATCTGTCCTGTTTTCTCCCTTTCATTCCAAACCGTGACCAATGCTAGTTTCCCCTCTCTGAAGAACGCATTAGTTTATTGCACAAACTAGCCCCAGAACACATTAGTCCAGTGCTTCTCAATTATTTTCTGTCATGCCCCCCCCTAGGAGACAGAAATTTTTTTCGCGACCCCCCTAAATTGAAATACTATTGAGAACCTGCTAATATTTATTTATTTATCTGTATAAGAGTTATATATGAGTTTGAGTTGCTAGCACCAGCATTCTGCATACAATCACCTTATTATTAAAATAGATTAATAACATTTGCTGACATCTGCAACATCTTAAAACTATTTCCAAGTTTATTAACTCAATTTGTAACATTTAAACAAGACCGTTCAGTCTGTGTGAATCTCAAAACACAGAAACAAGAGCAAATGATTCTCTGGGGTTTTCATTTAATTAATAACATTTTTAAACAGTAAACATTGGTCACTTGTCAGTCAGCTTCAGCAGCTTATTCCCTTTCAAAAATATATATGACTTAAAAATAAACATTACTCTTTGTGTGCAACATTTGCAACCATATTTAATGTACAATTTGCATACTTTCCCTGAACATAAACACAAGACATTAAAAAAGCCTTGAACCCTGAACTATTTGAAACTGGCAGCTACATCAGTTTGAGCTTTTTTAATATAACTAAATTCACCTTCACAATTATTTTGAACTTATTTCCCTATTTGTCTGTTTTATATGAACACATTCTGCTTATAATACACAAAAATACAATTTGCTCTGTATTTTAGTGGCTGCAGTGAGCCCTCTTTGCAGTGCACATCATTCCAAATCTGGGCTTCAAACTTGATACTGCTACTCTTAACTCTTGCTCAATGTTAAGCTGTGACCTGTACTTTGTCTTGAGTGCAGCAACAGTGTAAAAGCCCATCTCACAAAATAGGATGTGGCAAAGGGTAGTAAGATGTTGACAGCCTTCTGTCCAATGAGTGGATACACTTCTGACCCTTGGTATAATGTTTATTTAAAAAATATATATATATAAAAAATAAAAATAAAACGTAAAAAAAAACCAAACACTAAATCTCCCCTGCCGCTCGCGCCCCCCCTGAGACCCCACCGCGACCCCCCAGGGGGTCGCACCCCACCATTTGAGAAGCACTGCATTAGTCTATCGCAAAAAGTAGCGCCACCACCCCCCCCTGTCTGACGGCAAATCCCACCCTACCACCGTAACTAACACATTTTCTGCGGGAAACCCTGACTTGTAATGGAGAACATGTCTGCCAAAGGCCACCAATTTACCCTATCCACTACTCCTCAGGTCTCTTGATTGCCTGCCACGTGGCTCAAATTCCCTTGCCAGAAGCTTGGAAGAAAGAGATGGTGAGATATCTACGTTCTGTTCAGCTACCTGACGGAGGCTGGGGCCTGTGAGTGTACAGTGTACTTCTACTCTATCATAGGGTCCTGTCCTAATTTTGAACTGTGTGCATTTGTGATCAAGGTTAAGCTCAATAGGCAAGTTATTTGAAAGTTTGTTTGTCTACCCATTTCCAACCATATATCCATTTCTTTGTATGTTTGTCAGACACATCGAAGACAAATCTACAGTATTTGGCACTGCATTAAACTACACCGCCCTGAGAATCCTTGGACTAGGACCAGATGATCCTGACATGGTACGGGCCAGGAATGAACTGCACAGCAAGGGTGAGGTCCAAATATGAATGGTTTTGTATTTCCAAGATCATATGAGTTTATTGGCTTGAATAGATTATGTATTCCTGTTAAGAGGCGACAACACAGTATTCAAAAACATTTATGGAAATTATGTTTTAAAAAACATTCATTCAAGCCATGTAAAAGTTAAAAGAAAATGTGCCTTTAGTTTCTATGCTGTCTGTTGAATAGGTGGTGCTGTGGGAATTCCCTCCTGGGGTAAATTTTGGTTGGCCATTCTGAATGTGTACAGTTGGGAAGGACTAAATACACTCCTACCAGAAATGTGGTATGCTTGCCCTTGTGGAATGAATTTCACAGATTACCTTACATTTTTATTAGTAGTGCCCTGATTTAGATGAACAAATCCATAAACCATACATATATACAAACCCATTTCCAAAAACTTTGGGATGTTTTCTAAAATGCTGCTAAAAGATCTGTGATTTGTCGAGTCTCTTGAAACTTTAATTAACTGACAAAAGTACAAAGAAAATATATTCATTGTTTTCACTGACCAACTTAATTGTATTCTATATAAACACATTCAGAATTTGATGCCTGCAACACACACACAAACATTGCAGAATAAGACTGAAAAGTTTATAGAATATCCATCCATCCATCATCAACCGCTTTTTAGACAGTTGCGGCTGGAGAAGGAGGAAGCTTTTAGAAGTGGGGACGGAGACAGATTCAAGGAGTCGAAGTACAGGTTTAGCAAGGCGGTCAGAGAGGCTAAACAACTGTACTCAGAGAGACTAAAACAACAGTTCTCTGCCAACGACTGCTTCTGTCTGGAGAGGGCTCTGGCCCAGAGCCCCCCACACCACTAACAACTCTACTGCAGATTTGAAAGACAATGGGACTGTCCTGAACTACCCCTTCCCACCCAAGTGGACTCTCACCACAGTGATGAAGTCAACCGAGTTCAGGAGTTCAGGCAGAACCCCCGCAAAGCAGCTGGGCCGGACTCTGTCTCTCCTGCCACCCTCAAGCAGTGCGCTGACCAGCTGTCTCTGGTGTTCACCAACATCTTCAACACCTCTCTGGAGACAAGCCACTTGCCAGCCTGTTTCAAGTCCTCCACCATCATTCCTGTGCCCAAAAAGCCAAGGCCAACAGAACATAAAGACTACAGACCCGTCGCCCTGACCTCTGTGGTTATGAAGTCTTTCGAGCGTCTGGTGCTGGCACACCTCAAAGCCATCACAGACCCTCTCCTGGACCCCCTGCAGTTTGCCTACATAGCCAACAGGTCTGTGGACGACGCAGTTAACATGGCCGTCACTTCACCCTACAGCACCTGGACTCCCCAGCTGCCTACGCCAGGATCCTGTTTATGGACTTCAGCTCTGCCTTCAATACCATCATACCCGCCCTGCTTCAAGACAAGCTCTCCCAGCTGAACGTGCCCGACTCCACCTGCAGGTGGATCACAAACTTCCTGTCTGACAGTGGAGATGGTTGTGGACTTTAGAAAGAATACAGCCCCACTCAACCCCATCAGCCTGTGCGACTCCCCAGTCAACACTGTGGAGTCCTTCCGCTTCCTGGGTACTAACCTCTCCCAGGACCTCAAGTGAGAACTGAGCATCAGCTCCCTCACCAAGAAAGCACAACAGAGGATGTAACTACTGTGGCAACTGAAGAAATTCAACCAAGGACAATGATGGTGCACTTTTACACAGCCATCATTGAGTCCATCCTCACCTCCTCCATCACCATCTGGTATGCTGCTGCCACTGCTAAGGACAAGAGCAGACTGCAGTGAATCATCCGCACTGCTGAGAAGGTGATCGGCTGCAATGTGCCTACCCTCGTAGACCCTCCCACCCTGGACACACTCTGTTTCAACCTATCCCCTCGAGCAGGATTTAGTTGGACCAAAGCAGACCCCTTAGGGGTAAGAGAAATGAAGAAAAATACCCTGCACTGTATGAGAAAGCAACAACGTTGATTGACTCCGATGAATCAATTGAATCCATTGAGACAAACTCGAGACGATTTGCTGGGAAAGCAGTGGATCACTATAGGGCAGAATTTTGTGTTGGATGGTGTGGAGGTCCAGCTTGGCAGCCGTTTTGACCAGGACAGCACCCTGAGTTGATTTATTTGGCTTATTCGTTTAGGTAATTCTTTCGCTTTTAGAACTGTACTGTAGTGGCACATATCTTATGACTGTATAAATGTATCAGAAAAAGTAAAATAAAGAGGGCAGTTCAATTCTGAGCCCGACTTTATGATGGTTCAACAGAGATTATTGTAGATGAGACTGCACCATGCCCATTGTAATTACATAAAATGCACCCATACAGTGTACAGTACATACTTGCCTTTCTTGGTATTGCTGGTTGTAAATACTGTACACATGCATTCATACTTGACTGATAAGAAACACTACTATAACTCAGTGGTGGGCCGTCACTGCCAGCAAGGCCTTCTCTGCTGGCCTAAATATACTTAGAAAAGTACATTTAATAATTTATTTTTTCCCCGTAAATATCTAAATACAATTATTATATTTTTTTCTGTTATATATTTTTTCTTCATAAAATTCCCCCCCATCTTAATGTCATTCAATAAATACACTGTTATAAAAAAACAAAAAATATATAGTGTTGTATAATATATTACGGTAGAGTTTATATCCAATCATATTTCAGCTAGCTTGTGTTGTCTCTGTTCTATGAAATCTACCTGAGGCCTTCAGAATCAACAGAGCAGGCTCCCGTGCTCTATATGTAGACGGAGACAGGCAGTTGCGATAGCCAATCAGATCTCGAGTCTGCGACACCAAGGCCAGGTAGAAGGGCTTAAGGCCTCAATATGCTTCTGCGTCTCCGTTTTCGGGTGGGCGGGCTCACGGATACGCACGGATACACACGGATAGACTTTGTTTATAGTTCTCCGTAGGCTGTGGGTGCTGAAAACAATTCGCCGCCAGAAGAGTAGGTGGCGCTGCACTGCGATGCTAGCTATAGGTTATCGAAAACTCGGAGCAAATTTACAAATGAGCCGTTTCATCAATAAAATATGCACAGTTTCAGCGACTACACTGCCCATTTCTCGTCACATTTGAATTCAAATGCCGATTTACATGTACTGTTTAGCTGAAATATGAATTGTAAAAACTGCTTCGATCTCTTTGGTGATGTTTGTGATGCTAGCTGGAAGGGCAGCCTGCTTTGACTGGGTGTGCAGTGAACATTTCTGGGGGGTTATTATGATTACGGAAAGGGATAGTATATGTTTTTATATTGCTACCATTTTAGAGACTACGTATCGATCCGAGTGTTAATCAGGCGCGGAGCCTGACGTTGTAAACATTCCGGGTTTAGCCCAAACCAACAACGTATTGGGGCTTGATTTGCAAGAACGCGACGCTGAGCGCCTCCACGGTCCTCTTCCACATATTAAAATAGTGCTGCTGCCAACGCATAATGCACCTAATAATATGGTGCCTGCACTGCAATGCCATGGCGGGCTGGACCAAATGATTTTTCGGGCTGCATATGGCCCGCAGGTCGGACGTTCCCCACCCCTGGTCTTGTTGGTCACGGCAACCCATAGCGGCAACCCCGCCCCTGACTTAATACGGACCAATCACAGCCAAGGGAGTCTCCATCGCTCTCCTTCGCTCTGCGTAATTTCGACGGATAGTTAGAAAATTCAGGAGGTGCACGTCAATCCGTCAAAAGCTCTCCGAGGGCTGACGGAGAGCACGCAGAGGGCGTTCCACGGAGACGAGGGCGTTCCCTCCTCTGCGTTTTTCGAAAAACGCAGAAGCATAATTAGGCCTTTACGTCGAACTTGACATGTACACATCCTGTGATTTGATAAGCATTCGTGAGATCCTGAAAGAGGGCAAACCGTTAGCGAGAAATAACGTGGTGCATTAACATGTTTAATTGTTTTGCCGTTGCATATTCTCATAAACAAATGCAAATAATCAGTTTACTTTGATTTTCAATTAATAGTTTGTTTCGTTATCGTCTCGTTGGTGACTTATATAAAACGGCGACAATGCGCAGTTTATTGGACAAACTTGTCTAAGCTCACATAGCGTACTTTTGGTGGACAAACTTTGTTGACTCATCTCTTAAAATCACCTTTTATTTTTGAGTTTTGACAGTATCTGTGATCTTAGTTTCCTACTCTTAATTGTGAATGCGAGCTGATTGATTTGAAATGTTCCGGAAATTAAGTGTTACTCGACTAGCCTATTAGGTGATGTAATGTGTAAGTGTGATTCTGTATGGATTCCCGAGCCGTGGTGTCATATTGATGGTATTATGAGGTGTTAGGTATGACTAAGTATGACGTCACTGAAGGCCTACGCATGAAATGCACAGCCCGCCATTGCTATAACTACATTTGAACAAGTTGAGACAACCCTTCAGTTACTATCAATTATCCAGGAGTATCAATTATGGTTCCTCAATATACCTTTAACATATTACAATGTGTTACAGCAGTAATTTTGGTGTCCCCCTCAGGAATTGCTCTTGAGGAAATGTCATATAATTGTCCCCCCTAAAGTTTATAGCTGATTTTCGCCACTGGTATCCACTGCAAAGTTCATATTTTGCAGATGTCCTTCTTATAATCCAACGGAGAAAGCAAATCAGTGACATAATGTTTTGAATTTTAAAAGGCATTGAATACTTAATATTGAAATTCAAACAACACCGAATTCTCATATGAATATATTTCAATGGAAGAAAAAAAATCTAGTTGCTCAAATTTGAAGAAAAAAATAGAAGAATTATTGAAGTCGGTACACAAAACCCATTACTGACAATATTTAAAGTTGAGGATTTATTTCAGTAGGTCTGCTAAGACTAGTTGGAGCAGGGATATAGTTGGGCATCCACTGACTTGTTGGAGGAATCCTCAGCAGAGCAGAAGTCTGTGCACACTAGCTCGAGAGGTATTGATGTAGTGATGCTCGTGAAGGGGACCCGTGCCTCAGGCTCGTGTGACTTATTGAAGACCCACCTGCAGTAGCATCACACATACTCCTTTACATCTGTACGCATGCCAGTACACTTGCAAAACTGCTATCAATTAATTCCCAAATAATTTAAACATGTTTGGTGTTTTTAACTCTAAATGTGTTTATATTAACAAAATACAATTCCATTGATCAGTGAAAACAGTAAAAATGATTTTTATACTTTTGTCAGTTAAATAAAGGTACAAGAGAATTGGCATATCACAGATTTGTTTATTGCTTTTGACTAAATATCCCAACTTTTCTGGAAATGGGGTATTTACAATGCTGAACAACTAAAGTAGTCTCTTATGGTTTCATACATTCATTTTACTTCAGACTAATTCCAGTCCATTGAATATATTTGTTTGTCTTTTTAACACTTTTCAGGTTGTTTCCTAGCTGGATGCCAGCGCACCCAGCCACTCTGTGGTGCCACTGCCGTCAAGTGTATCTGCCCATGAGCTATTGCTATGCTGTCAGGCTGACAGCTAAAGAGGATCCCCTGGTGCTAAGCCTCCAACAGGTGCAGTACCTGTATTAGTGCACATTAAAGCAACATGATTACTCTTTTGGGTATGTTGCATAGACCCCTAAGTAGACCAAGCATTAAAGACAGGCTAGGCTCCAGAATATATTGGATGGAGGGTGGGGGCATTTGGTTTCCTTCCTGTTTGTCCTGAATAAAATGGGTTATTCCAAAACCACACCAATCCAAAATAAAAAATAAAAAATACCCGAAATAAAAATAATTCATAAAAATCTAAAAATGTGTAATAATCAATAAGACTATAGAGCATTATAGTCTAGTAGTGTGAATGCTTGGACATTACCATTCAGTAGACTGTCAGTCAGGTTTTTTTAAGACAATCTAAACCAGGCCCTGATTGTGCTCTTCCTTACCAGGTTAGGTGATAAGCATTTCTCTCCAGGTGAGGGAGTCATAAACCTCATTTAACCAAACAAACACCTGTTTAACCCTTAAATCACCCCAGATTTTGTCTCCAGGGCGGTGTTCCATCAACGCCGATTAAGGAAAAGCAAGACTTATTTCGCCAAGTCTCACTTACTTTAGCGAGAGTGCCGTTCCATTAAGGTGGCTTAACTCAACTTGGCTTAACTCAACTTAGTTAAACTAAAATGTGTTGCAAAGAATTTCAAACAGGCGGAAACAGAATCTCAAAAGACAGTTCCGAAAACGTAAATTCAGACTTTTTGAAGTGCAGACATGAACGATTGACGTGTTTACTTAATCTCCAAAAATATATTAATGTAAATAAACAAGTTAAGAAATGTAACTTTAACTGTTTTCAAAAGCCATTGGTCAATTGACATAAAAGGCCTTAGAAACTAAGCAGAGCGTCTAGACAAGTTACAATCGATTATGGCTTATCCGTTCTTTGACAACCCTGTGGTGGATGAAGGTGCTAAGATTATACAAAGAGCGTTTATCCCACCAGCCCGGGCCCAAGGGTCTTCACAGACAGAAGTAATTCTTCCCTGACCAGTATCTGGAAAAAGTATAGGTTCAGCAGGCCCAGCATAGTTTATCTAGATAGATTTCATTCTTAAAATTAAATGATACAGCATTAAGCTTTAATGCAACTCTCAAATAATACATCCAGTTACATAAATGAAACAGTATTGTTATCACCTCTTCCGACAGTCTATAACTGTTCTCAAACATTCAAACTTCTGCCCTGGAACATAACAAATCAACTGGAACATCTTTACATAACTGGCAGAACATACCATGAAAAGGAGTGTTTGTACCAAAATGTATTCCACAGAAAACGTTACTAACTTATACCAAGATTAAAACTTCACTTCTGAATCTATTTAACATTTGTATGGTTAACAAGAAGACGGTTAAATCATTACATTTACGCATATGCATTTAGCAGACGTTTTTATCCAAAGCGACTTCCAAGAGAGAGCTTTACAAAAGTGCATAGGTCACTGATCATAACAACGAGCCAAAACATGAAGCATACATTGTGAACACCGAATAAGTCCCAAAGGGAAGAACCATGAGAGCATGTAGTTAAACAAGTTACAATTACAACTAGAGAGCATGCAATTTCTGGGGAAATTGTGAGGGTGTGCCTGCTTGTCCGTCCCTTTAAGTTTTTCCCTTCTAGTGATATTTTCAAGCATTTAGCCTACTCATAGTCTATTGCATAATAATTCATTAAGAACACCCTTGGAAAGAAGCTACTGTAACAACGTTATCACTGGAAATATTTCAGATGGAATCGCGATTCAAACAGAGCTCTATGTCTGCTAACTTATGACATGCCCCCAAAAACGTTAAAAAGCTTGACATTTATTTAGTGGAAAATCGCTCATGCATAAAAAGCTCAATAGCGATCATTGTCAGTAACAACGCAAAATGCGATATAGCCCTTTGTGGAGAACTGTCCCGGTAAATTGTAGAGCTACTACAGTGTTCGTCTTGGTGGCGATCGTTGGTTGAACGTTCCGTTGTACGGTTTAGGCTGAAATTCAATATTGCTTTCATGAACAGATTGACAAGTTTAGGCTGTGTCAATGAAGTTCGGGTTAGTAGTCAGACAGTTTCACCTATTGAAATACTTTTGATTTAAGAGAGTGCCAAACATGTTCTGTCGCCGTTTGACTTCCTACTGTAAACAGCTGTGGATGTTTTTGTTAGCTACACAGTGTCTCGCGTAGGCTACAGCGTTGCAGTACTGGTTTGAAATCACAGGTAATGATTATTTCACCAACAAATCGTTTACTTGTAATCTAATGTCATAATAAATCGTACAACGAAAATGTGTGAGGAATGTTTATTTTAACGATTGAAAACCGATGCATCATAGACCGCCGTAGTATGTGTTGCCCGGGCAACATAGGCTAATGTCATGATGCTAATGCTTCAGTGAAATAGCAGACTACTGTTTCCGAAAGTAGATGTAGTTACTCAATAGTATCAGCTTATATTGTACATTACACTTCACAGTTGTGTTTCATATCACAAAGTAAAATGAGTAAATAGTTATCACCCTGGCCTCTTTGCTTGTGGCGTTTCTGCAGCTGCCGTCCAGTAGCGTTAAAGCTATAGTTAGCCTACTAGCTAGTAGCTATCTCCCAGAAGTTAACGAGCTGCTAAACTGATGTTCTGCTAGAGGTAGTCACGGGCGTCAGTGACTGTGGCTAGCAAGTTAGCCACGTAAATAAAAATACATAAAACTCAATGGCTACCAACATTTGACATGATGTTGTCTAAGTAATCCAAATATTGACGGATGCTTAGGGGGGGCGGCACGATACCATTGCTGTGCAACAGTCTCTATGCACGTCTTATCCATGCCTCGTTGCTAGAGTGTTCTGACGCAGTGAAGTAGGCTAGAAAGTACCCTTTGCCGACAAAATACACTTTTTTGCCACAAAAACGTTGTATCCTCCTAAACCGTGCAATGGAACGTAAACAAAAGTAATGCCAACGCAATCGAGACCAAGACGAAACTTTTGACACTGTCGTTTTCTATGTAGTCCAAATATTGACCGAGCCTTAGGGGGGCAAAAAGAATAATAATAATAATAATAAATATATATGTGAGATAACAAAGGTTGGCGCTTCATTCCGAAGCGCACACCCATTAAACAACATGAACCTCAAAATGCTCTCTGAATGAAATGGTAGAGAACCTCAATGATGCAATATTATCTGTGTTAGACTCTGTTGCACCACTGAAAACCAAAAAGAAGTGCACAAGCAGAACCTCCCCATGGCTGAGAAATAAAAATGTTAATGAACGAAAAGAAAATGCCGTGCAGCAGAGAGAAAATGGAGGAAAACAAAGATCACTATCCACTACAATATCTACAAAGATACACTAACCACCTATAACAAAACCATCCGTCTAGCAAGGAGAGAATATTTCTCCAACATTATTACAGAAAATGCCAGAAATTCCAGAGTTCTTTTCTCCACCATTGACCAGCTGCTAAACACTGTCCTGCCCCACCTCCATCCTCAGCAGTTAAATGTGAAGAGCTTGCTCTGTTCTTCAAGAACAAAATAACTTTGATCAGAGCTAGTATTATTAATAGCGGGGTCGAAACTGACATCAGTAGATTATGCAACATAACCATGAGCACATTTACCTGTATCACACTTAGTGAACTTTCCAAAATTGTCATCGAATCTAACTCCACAACTTCAGATATTGATCATATACCCACAACATTCTTTAAGCGAGTGTTTGATAGTGTCTCAGGTCCGGTGCTAGAGATTATAAACACATCCCTTAGAACTGGCGTCTTCCCAGATGCCTTCAAAACAGCTGTTGTAAAGCCCCTATTAAAGAAACCAAAATTAGAATTACAGACCAATATCAAACCTTCCATTTATTGGGTGTGCTATAGGCTTCGCCAGAGCCAACCTTTGTTATCTCACATATATTTTTTTTTATTATTATTTTTTTCCCACCCCTAAAAAAAGATGAATGTTTGCACTACATAGACAATGTCGGTGTCTAAATGTTCGTCGTGGTCCCGATTGAGTTGCTTGTATTCGCGCGAACGTTCCATAGCACAGTTTAGGAGGATACAACGTTTTTGTGGCAAAAAGTGTCTTTTGTCAGCAAAGGGTAGGCTACTCAGTTCTAGCCTACGTCACTACGCCAGAACACTTTAGCAACGACGCATGGATACGTGATGGAGACGTTCAAGCACGCAAATTGGAGTTTAGATTATGAGTGAAAAATACTTCCCCCAAAAAATCCCAACCATTTGGCTTTGTTAAGAAAGCGATTTAGAGTGGAACTGAAATCTCGGATTTTTGATTTAGGTCGTGAGTCATTGAACTTTTAGCGAGTGCGGGTAGCCCGTGAGACCAGACCGTCTAGTCTTCTTAGATGGCACCCATGCTAGAAAGCAGCTAGTATTTTCGTAATTTGATAGTTCGGTCACTTCTAAACCAAAAAACAGAAGGAGGGCAATGTTATAACGATATGACTATTGTGAAGACAGCCAGGTGGTGGATACAAAAATATGCCCCCCAAAACGTACACAAGTTTGACATTAGCGCCGGAAATGAGAACGTTTCTTTTGACATCAATTTTAGCTGTGGCATCGAAGACCGTACACACGATAGATATATATTTCTCATATACACGTCTCACTCAAATTCTTTAGCTTAAGATATGGCAATTGCGAAGACAGCCATCGGGTCAGCATATTTTTGTGATTTCTGTGCAACTTGGAATTTGAGTGAGACTGCATCTTGTTTTGACGTTAGCCTCAGAGTCTCTGTCGCCCACTGGCAGTGTGTAGTAGACTACTGTCCTAATTTCCGGCGCTTTCAAACAATCAGTAAAGTGTGGCTATATCAACAGCAGCCAGCTTGCCTAGCAAACTACTTTAGAATTTTCCCCCCGAAATTAATGTCAAACTTATTTACGTTTTGGGGGCATATTTTCAGTTAGCAGACAGTACTGTTCGAATCGCAATCCATCTGAAGTTCCATCTGAAATATTACCAGTGAACGTTGTTACAGTAGCTTCTTTCAAAGGGGGTTTGCTTGTTTCAAAGGGTGTTTGCTTGTTTCAAAGGGTGTTCTTAAAGAATTATGCAATATGAGTAGCTAGGCTAAATGCTTGAAAATATCACTAGAAGGAAACAATTTAAGGGGACGGACTCACCTGCAACCAAACAAGCACACCCTACAATTTCCCCAGAAATGTTACGCTCTCTAGTTAGTAAAGTACTGGAAAAGATAGTTTTAGTCCAATTAAATAATTTTCTTGAAGAAAATAACATCCTGGAAGTCTCGAAGTCAGGTTTCAGGAAATATCACAGTACTGAAACTGCTCTAACCAAAATAATTAGTGACCTCAGACTAAACTCTGATGCAAATAAAGTCTCTATCCTTATCCTGTTAGATCTCAGTGCAGCATTTGATACCATTGATCACTACATCCTAATCAATAGACTGGAAAAGCTTATTGGGCTAACGGATAGTGTATTGAACTGGATGAAATCATATATCAGAGGAAGGAAGTTTTATGTTAGTTTAGGAAACCATAGGTCCAAGAAACATGAGAACTGCTACGGGGTTGCTCAAGGAAGCTGCTTAGGTGCATTACTTTTTTCTCTTTATATGTTACCACTCGGCGACATAATCAGAGAACATAACATAGATTTCCATAGCTATGCGGATGACACACAACTATATATATATCCACTGAACGCAACGATGCAACGGCCATCAATTCCATTACCAACTGCCTGTTGGCAATAAACAAATGGATGAATGATAACTTTCTTAAATTAAATGAAGACAAAACCGAAGTCCTACTATGTGGCCCCAAATCCAAAAGAGAGATGCTTTCTAAGAATCTAGGAGGCTTAACCCCCTGTCTTAAACCAGAGGTGACAAGTCTCGGTGTAATCCTGGACTCAGATTTGAATTTCAACTCTCACATTAATAAAGTGACAAAACAGCATTCTTTCACCTGAGGAATATAGCAAAGGTACGACCATTCATAAACCAAAATGATGCAGAGAAGTTAATTCATGCTTTTATATCCAGCCGACTGGACTACTGTAACGCACTTTTCACTGGTCTTCCCAAGAAAACCACTGAAAGACTACAGCTCATTCAAGATTCTGCAGCTAGATTATTAACCAAAACTAAAAGGAGAAAACACATTAGTCCTGTCCTAGCTACTTTACACTGACTCCCTGTTACCTTCAGAATTGACTTTAAGGTCCTTTTCCTCACATACAAAGCGCTACACAGACAAGGACCTAGCTACATTGCTAACTCGCTTATAAACTATACACTGCGATCATCAAATGCAGGCCTATTAGAGGTCACCAGAAGCAGTCATAAGAAGATTGGTGATTCGGCCTTTGTCAATTACGCCCCAAAACTATGGAACAAATTACCTTATCTTTCCAGGTGATCATTGCCCTATTTATCCATTGTTACACAATGGATAACAAGACATTACATCATCATTTGATGTTCAACTCCTATTAGTTATGCCTAGAAATTATCTGTTTCTTTGTTCCACTATTAAACAACTGTCACTCTCTCTTTCACTCCAAATGTATTTTTATTTTTCTTAAAACAGTTAAGACAAGATAATTTCAGATTCCTCTATTTACCAAATCACACCTCTTTTTGTCAAATATATGATAAAACCCATTGTCATTATCCGAAACCAGAATAGAATCTGTATGCTTCTTAAATGAAATATAAATCATATAAATGTTCTTAATGTAGCTATTAACCAAACATTTTTCCAAACAATATTTTCTATAAGGTCAGATAGGTAGAACTTTATAAGTAGTACTCCTTTGAATTATGCCCATATTATTTGCCAGCCATTACGCCCTCAGCATGCGTAATTTATTTTTATTTATTTTACCTTTATTTAGCCAGGTAGGCTAGTTGAGAACAAGTAATGCATGTAAACTTTCTCAATTCAAAATTTGCGGACCCCAAAATGAAAATATTTAATTAGAATAATTTCGTATATGATTTCATGTAATACTCTTCTCAATTTCTCAATTACTTGTAGTTTTTACTCAATGAATAAACTCAAATAAACTCTATCAGCACGCATTTCAAACTCGAATCAAACAAGTAGCGCGCTAGCACAAACCTTTTTTCTTTTTCGTTTTACAACATTGGTTAGCGTTTACATTCTATTCTCTTAATTTTCAGTCTAGTATAACTTTTCCCATTGTATTAGAACCAATTTATAAACCAGGGGTACAATTTCTGCATTTTTATTGAATACCATCACACACACAGATTTGCCGCTTATAAATACAAGTTCTGGTCGGAAAGGCTTCAAAAAAACCTCCCTGTTTGACTAGGATTTATAACAAATGTTGATCACGCATTTGTTAACCACCAAACTTCGAATTCATCTAAACGAACACATCTTTCAGCATTGATACTCATATAATTATGCAGAACTAGGCTACCTTCTGGGATCACCTTTGTAAAACTTCAACGTAATGGGACTCTATTTTAGCCCCCACCTAAATGAATTATTAACCAATAATTATTAACCAAATTAATATGTCAAATTCAATTCAAATTAGTCTATTTCTCTAAATTTGCATCTGTCAATTTCTCAATTTACGTCTACGCATGTGTCATGCGGTTACTTATCCTGGAACTCAAATGTCAAGCTGCAATTCCTTTACTAGCCCGTACCCGCCGCCATCGCTGTTGAGTCTGTCTGTAAGTTTGTTAGCTACAAATGTTGTTGCCATAGTTGCAAATCTAACTTCCTGGACTCTCCTTTGTCTCAGGACAGAGCAGAATGCACTTCCTCCACGTTTTCACCGGAGAGTAGTTAGCCATTAGCTATTAGTTAACAAAGCCTCAGCCTGGATCTTTTCCTCTCAGATCCCAAAGCTATCCTAGCAATTTGTTCAACAGACAGCGGACGGCCTATTCAGAACTAGAATCATGTCAGCCTTCTGATGTCTTTCTAGTGACAATTCTAACCTCTTACAACATGTAAAACAATTACCCATGGTTATACAGTCAGTGGCTGTTCTAGACAGATTTTACTCGGGGGGCCAGTGTTTAATCAGAGTTAATACAAAACGGAAACAAATGATATTTAAACATTAAATACTTTAATTTAGCTTTACATAAAA
>CAEFZP010003482.1:0-15519 GCA_903064625.1 Mallotus villosus | reverse complement strand
TTTTCACGCGTTACCCGGTACGCGACGCCATCCCGTCAATCAATGTTCTCACTCACTGTTGCCTTGCAATCATCAGCGGCTCACTCCTGAACGAAAACCCGTCGAAATCTGAGACGTCCTTGGCAACGTGCTAGGAACGTCTGCTTTTATTGATCAAAATCTCCAGAAGAAAATATTTCCTAAGCGTCAACTTGGCACGCACCTGTAAATGTGACGAGACTTGAGTTTTGGATCGACGACTCGCTAAATATTTGCGTGAGCGTCCCTTTAAGGAGGGTGGAAGAGAACACCTGCATGCTTTGTGGACTTTGAGAGAGAAAATCTAAACAGAGGATAGTCAGGGAGAGAGAAAGAGGGAGAGGAGAAGTGGAAGAATGCAAGTTTGTCCTTGAACGACTGAAAGGGAATAAAATGTGTTTCATATGGGACGGGTCGGTCGCCGCGGCGACCAGAAAGTGCAACTGAATTCGCGGTGTTTGTTTTCACTCTTTCGCCTTTTTTTTCTCTTCTGTTTTTTGGCTCGACGGGCTGTTTCTCATGCTAGTCAAATACACAGACATCACTTCTGTAAATATGCATGTGTCTGTGTGTTTGAAGGAGAAGAATGTGGAGTCATCTGTTCAAGGGCTCTCCACCATGACCAACCTCAGGCCTTCGACCTGAACACAAAACCAGGTTCAACCTCTCCCTCCGCTGGACTCGTTGTAAATCACTGGAGTCTGTAGTAGGCCTAACTAAACTGCCGCCATCTCACACACACACACACACACACACTCACACACTCACACACTCACACACTCACACACTCACACACTCACACACGCACACACGCACACACTCCCAAACCACGTCACACACGCACACACGCACACACTCACACACACTCAACACACTCACCATCTCACACACTCACAGCACTCACACACTGCACCATCTCACACACTCACACACTCCCACACTCACACACTCACCAACTCACACACTCACAACCACTCACACACTCACACACTCACACACTCACACACTCACACACGCCACACACTCACACACTCACACACTCACTCACCACACTCACACACTCACACACTCACACACTCACCCACACTCACGACACTCACACACTCACACACTCACACACTCACACACTCACGCTGTGTTTCGCTCCTCGCGTCATTCAGGCGTGTCTTCAAAGGTCAAAGGTCAAAGGTCAGCTCGCTCAGACGCCACGGTCTGGCTCCGTGACCGACAGCCGTCGCTGGGAGACACGCCCATGATGACAAGCGGTCGATCCAATCACTTAGTCTTATTTCCCCGCCGTGAACGTCAGGATGAAGAACAGCAGGATGAAGAGCTGTCGCTCCGGGGGTCTGAGAAGCGAGCGGCGAGACGGAGGCTGTTAGTCATCCAGTCCATACTCCTCTCAGCAGGAGGAACAGGAAGCAGAGGAGAACACCTCGGGGTATTCTGTCTAGACGTTTCTGTCAGTGTGCTGGTGACCCGGATCTCTCTTATGGATTCAGACGAATCCCAGAGTGCCAGTCTTCCTTTCACCGCTTCACTTTCGGTATTCCTGGCTTCATAGCCTTGTGTGTGTGTGTGTGTGTACGTGTGTGGTGTGTGTGTGTACGCGTGTGTGTGTGTGTACGTGTGTGTGTGTGTACATGTGTGTGTGTGTGTGTACATGTGTGTGTGTGTGTGTGTGTACGTGTGTGTGTGTGTACATGTGTGTGTGTGTGTGTGTGTGTGTGTGTGTGTGTGTGTGTGTGTGTGTGTGTGCGCGCGCACGCTCAGTTGAATGAGAGACGTGAAGAACATGGGAACGGCATGTAACTGAGAACACTTTGTGTGTGTTTTCAGCGTCTCCATAAATAGCGCGTAGTAGTACACACGCTTCAATAAAGTACCGTGTGAATCAACAGTCAGGATGGACTATCTCTGCCGTGGTGTCTGGGGGAGCCCCAGGGTCCCGTCACCTGTTGTGTAACTGGCCAGTGATTGATGTGGGGGGAGATGGGATAGCGACTGGACGCGGAGACTTCCAGGACCTCCTGAGTCAGGGGAACGCTGAGCTACAGCACACTGCTCAGTATGTGGCACACACACACACTATCACACACACACTAACTCTCACACTCACACACACACACTCACTCGCACACACACACATACATTACTCAGTATGAGGCAGCCCTAACTCACATACACACTCACAGATAGATACACACATGCACATTAATCCATATATGGCAGCCGTAACTCACACACAAACACACAGAAGCACACACACACATCCCCTCTATATGTAGTAGCACTAACTCACACATACAGCCACACTTACACACACAAACACACAATACTAAGTATGTGACCGTCCTAACTCACACTCACATACACAGCACTCCACATTTGGCAGGCCTTGTTCACACACTTGTTCATGCACACACACACACACACACACATCCCCTCTATATGTAGTAGCACTTACTCACACATACAGCCACACTTACACACACAAACACACAATACTAAGTATGTGACCGTCCTAACTCACACTCACATACACAGCACTCCACATTTGGCAGCCTTGTTCACACACTTGTTCATGCACACACACACACACACATCCCCTCTATATGTAGTAGCACTAACTCACACATACAGCCACACTTACACACACAAACACACAATACTAAGTATGTGACCGTCCTCCTAACTCACGCTCACACTCACATACACGGCACTCCACATTTGGCAGGCCTTGATCACACACTTGTTCATGCACACACACACACACACACACACACACACACACACACACACACACACATCCCTAGACCTGACCCATGCTAGGCCTGCAGACTCCTAACTGAGTAATCCAAATACTGTTAATCTTGCCGGGGTCCTTGTGCTCTTTGCTTCACTATGGGGGAGTTATGAGGGCAGGGAAGTGATGTGGTCATTCTGTAAATCACATCAGCCTACCGGTGTTCTACTGCACAGCCACATCTGATGGATGAGAGTGTTTCTGCGTTCGTGTTCCGTGCATCTGGATGGATGGACCATGTGTGTGTGGACTATATTTGTGTGGATGTGTTTTTTCTGTGTTTGTGTGTCTGTGTGTGTGTGTGTGTGTGCGCGTGTTGTGTGTGTGTGTGTGTGTGTGTGTGTGCGCATGTGTGTGTGTGTATGGGAGTGTGTGTGTGTGTGTGTGTGTGTGTGTGTGTGTGCGCGTGTGTGTGCGCGTGTTGTTCTCGCTCGCTAAAAGGTTCTGGGATCCTTAGACCAGTCCACGAGCATTTTGGACTAGCCAGACAGTCATTTGTGGAATTTGCCACGGATTTAGGACGGTCCGGACTGGGAATACACAGAGCCAAAGGAATTATATTACTGTGGAAAGAAAACACAGCAAAACGGAGGGTGGAAAAAGGGGAGGGGAAACACGCGAGAGAGCAGAGAGAGAGAGACGAGAGGAGAGAGGAAGAAGGAGAGAGCAGAGGAGAGACGTAGAGAGAGAGAGAGAGAGAGAAGAGAGAGAGAGAAGAGAGAGGAGAGGAGAGAGAGCAGAGAGAGAAGAAGAGAGAGAGAGAGAGAGGAGAGAGAGAGAGAGAGAGAGAGAGAGAGGAGAGAGAGAGAAGAGAGAGAGAGAGAGGAGAGAGAGAGAAGAGAGAGAAGAGAGAGAGAGAGAGAGAGAGAGAGAGAAGAGAGAGAGACGAGAGAGAGAGAGAGTAGGATAGGAGAGAGAGAGAGAGAGAGAGAAGAGACGAGAGAGAGAGAGAGACAGCGAGAGAGAGCGAGAGAGATGAGACGAGATGAGAGAAGAGAAGTAGAGAGAGCGAGAGAGAGCGTATAGAGAGATAGATAGCATGTAGAGAGTGAGATCTATGCATATCTCTCTCTCTATCCTCTATATCTCTCTCTCATCTCTTCATCTCATCTCTAGTCTCTCTATCTCTCTCTTCTCTCTCTCTCTATCTCTGTTATTTACCTTCTTTATCTATATGTCCTTTCTTCTCAGCACTCTCTTCTTCCCTCCATCCTCCCATCTTCTCTCCCATCCCTGTGGTAGACCCCCCCCCCACCCCCTCCTTTATTTGTGTCTCTTCTCGTATATAATTTCCTCCTTTCCTCTTCCCTTCCTCTCATCCTCCCTCATCTCCCCAAGATTCATGATAAGATGAGACCAGTGAATGCTGGGTGGGGGCAAACACTCTCTCTCTCACACACACAGATCCCCTCTCTCTCTCTCTCTCTCTCTCACACACACACACACACACACAGCCATGATTACTGATGAATTGCGGGAGATTCAAAGATCAAACACGATAACGTAGTTTGCAGGTTGACCTTTCTAACCTTTAAAAACTTTTTCCCCCCTTTTTTTAAAAATATTTTTTTTAAACCTTTAGAATTCTTTTTTTTAAACCTTTCAAAACCTTTGCTGGCTGGATGACTTGTTGGCTTGTTGACAAGATGACTGGGTGACTGAATGAAAGGCTGACTGATTAACTAGCTGGCTGGATGACTAGCTGGATATTTGACACTAGCCAGCATACCTCCAAAGACCCATGCTTGGAAATCAAACACACTTTCTGACAGAAATGTGTGTGTACATGTACAGTGCACATTACCGTGCGTCTGTGTGTGTGTGGGTGGATGGGTTTAGATATCAAAGCACTGTGGTTACATAACACACACACACACACACACACACACACACTGCCTCCCCGCCTTCTCATCTCCCCCCATTCCTTCTTTGACATAGAGCAAATATGAATTGGACAAATAGGGCCCCTGGTCAGGGTGACTTCCAGGGAGCAGAGGAGAACGATCTCCAGAGAGGGGGGGGGGAAAAGCAGTCGCCTCAGCCCACACACCATCCATCTTCCCCGGGGCGCCCACCCACACCAGACCCTTCTGAGTCTTCAATTGGATTCTTGGACGCCAGTCTAATGTACTACTGCTCTGGCAAAAATGTATGCAAAAGCCTCCAATTTCACATCACAATGAAGAACATATTTTTCGGGTCTAATTCAGCGGTCTAGCCCTGCCTGGCCCAGTGCTGTCTAGCCCGGCCTAGTTTATCCCAGCCCCAGTCTCGCCCAAACCCAGAGCAGTTTTGCCCCAGACAGTTCAGTCTAGTTTAACCCAAGCCCAGCCCAACCCAACCAAGCCTAGCCCAACCAAGCCTAGCCCAACCAAGCCTAGCCCAACCAAGCCTAGCCCAACCAAGCCCAACCCAACCAAGCCTAGCCCAACCAAGCCTAGCCCAACCAAGCCTAGCCCCAACCAAGCCTAGCCCAACCAAGCCTAGCCCAACCAAGCCTAGCCCAGCTCAGCCCAGCTCAGCCAAGCCTAGCCCAGCTCAGCCCAACCAAGCCTAGCTCAACCAAGCCGAGCCCAGCTCAGCTCAGCCAAGCCCAACCAAGCCTAGCCCAGCTCAGCTCAGCCCAGCCCAGCCCAGCTCAGCCCAGCCAAGTCCAACCCCACCCCGGCCCAGAACCCAAGTCTGAACAGTGATCAAGATATGCAGAACATTTCAGCCTGTTTGTTCTCTTTCAACACTGTCTGGGAAGATATCAGAGAGTTTTATCAGGGTGTGTGCCGTACATGTGTCCAGTAGTATTCCAGGGTGCATTACAGTGTGTGTGTGTGTGTGTGTGTGTGTGTGTGTGTGTGTGTGTGTGGGAGGGAGGGTGCAACAAGGTTGAGAAAACGTCTGGGGCAGGCTCGCCGACCAATGACTGTGGAGTACTTTACGAGCCTCCTCTGACCTCTGTGCTTATCTCCCATCATGCATCAGTGCTAAAGCAGCCGCCTGTCTGTGAGAAGACAAATAGAACGAGGAAGAGACACATTAAGAGCCAGGAAAAGACACACACACACACACACTCAGACACACACACACACACACACTCAGACACACACACACACACACACACTCAGACACACACACACACACTCAGACACACACACACTCAGACACACACACACACACACTCACACACACACACACTCAGACACACACACACACAGACACACACACACTCAGACACACACACACACTCACACTCAGACACAAACACACACACCAGACACACACACACACAAAAAAACACAATCACACACATACTCTTTTTCCTACAAACGCAGACATTTATACGCACGGACACATCTACGCATTAAGTCCAGACAGCAACACTACACTCTGCCAAGTGTCACAAAGAAGCATTTCTGGAGCAGAACTCTGACACTGCGCCGTGGCAACAAGCACTTCCTGTTTCCTGAGGACACAATCTGAGGAAATCATTCTGCTGTGATGGTGCAAATACAGGAGTACACAACACACACACACACACACACACACACACACACACACACACACACACACAACACACACACACACACACAACACACACACACACACACACACACACACACACACACACACACACACGCACAACACACAGAGCAGAATCCAAAGGCAGCATACAGACAGCACGAGCCACGACACAAAACACGAACACACACACAACACACACACAGGCACGATCAAACACCAAGCGCAACACACACACACACACCAGCAGACGAGCACACAGACACAACCCCCAGCAGACGACCTTTCAGGTCACATGACACACACCATGCACGTGTGTGTGAATATCCCTGCCTGCATATCGTAGTAGTAGCCATAATACATTTACATTACATTTAGTCATTTAGCAGACGCTCTTATCCAGAGCAACTCACAGTAAGTACAGGGACATTCCCCCAATACGGTAAGTAGGGTGAAGTGCCTTGCCCAAGGACACAACGTCATTTTGCACTGTCGGGAATAGAACCGGCAACCTTCGGATTACTAGCCCAATTCCCTACCGCTCAGCCATCTGACCCCCATATAATAGATACGTCAGCGATCCCCCTAGGAAGAAATAGCGTGCGTCCATCTGTCTGCCAGCGTCTCTGTGTTGATCTTGGGCAGTTTGTGCCTGTCTGTCTGTCTGCATGACTGGGTGACAGACTGACTGTCTGTCTGCCTGCGACTGGGTGACAGACTGACTGTGTCTGCTGACTGGGGGACAGGACTGGCTGGGGGGAGGGCGGGGGGGGGGTGGTGGTGTTGAGGGGATCTCAGCAGTGTGGTGGTGGGCCAGCTGAGTGACAGGGTTAGAGTTAGTGACAGGGTTAGGGTTAGTGACAGGGTTAGGGTTAGTGACAGGGTTAGGGTTAGTGACAGGGTTAGGGTTAGTGACAGGGTTAGGGTTAGTGACAGGGTTAGGGTTAGTGACAGGGTTAGAGTTAGTGACAGGGTTAGGGTTAGTGACAGGGTTAGGGTTAGTGACAGGGTTAGGGTTAGCGACAGGGTTATGGTTAGTGACAGGGTTAGGGTTATGACAGGGTTATGGTTAGTGACAGGGTTAGGGTGAGTGACAGGGTTAGGGTTAGTGACAGGGTTAGGGTTAGTGACAGGGTTAGGGTTAGTGACAGGGTTTAGAGTTAGTGAAAGGTACACTCACTCATCGCCTGGCTACAGCCGACTGCCTTCTCTCTGCCGTGACGTTCCACGGTTAGTATTTGTATAAGTAAAGTTTTCAATCTTCTGTCTGTGATGTCTGAATGTCTTCGTCTCTCTCCACCTTTCCCCTCACACTATATAGACCATGAGGCAGATTTACTTACTCCGAAGCCTGGAAGATGAAATGAGTGACAAACGTATGCACAAACACTATGTGTGTGCGTGTCCGTGTGTGTGTGAGTGCAATTGTGTAGCCTTGCCAAACTTGCACGTCTAGGTATGTAGTGAGGGCGAGTGTGTATATCCGTAAGCTGTGTCATTTTGTTGATGTGTGTGTATAGATATGATCACCAGATGTGTCTTAAAAGTGTTTTTACAAACGTTTTTAATCTGTTTGACTGTCGGACGGTAAAGACCAGATCTCGCTGGCTGAAGGTCCAACATAGTTCTCTCACATGTCAATCATCTTTTATGGATAACATTCCCATACTAAATACATCATCGCAGACGCAGTCACCGCAAGTCTGGCCAGACACAAACACACACACACACACAAACACACACACACACAAACAAACACACACAGGCTAATAAAGGAAATCAAAGCAGAGAGGTCCTGCTACACGATGACAGACTCGTCCAGAGGCCCTCGACCGTACGACGCCGTCCCCCCCCCGGCCCTCCCTCATTACGTCCCTCCCCCGCCCCGTGAGTGGACCGTCTGCTCCCATGGTAACCCTCACGCTTCGTTCTGGTCTCACTCGCGAAGCTCGAGTTTGACTGTCCTCCGCACACAAACAGTGGTCACATCGACTCCGCGGTCAGAAACGGCGCTGATTTATGTGACACTCCCCCTTCCTCGTGCAGTTATTCTTTTTTCACTGAATCTTTTCATCCCAACAAATTTGTCTTTGTTTCTTGTGGTTTTATGTTCCTATGTTTTGACTGGTCCTCTATGCGAACGAATGTGTTTATGTATTTATGTGTGTGTGTGTGTGTCAGTGTATGTGTGTGTGTGTGTGTGTGTGACCCCCTAGGTTATGTCAGATTTATGCCCTGCATGGTATTCAGTGTGATGGGAGGTCTGTAGCCTGGGGCTAACTGATAAAGACTGACCTGTTCCTCGTACTGTGATTTACTGTTGACTGTCTGTCATTGTTTCACTCAAAGGTACATCCGCTTCTACTGGTGTATGTTGGTGATAAGGAACAAGTGTGTGTGTGTGTGTGTGTGTGTGTGTGTGTGTGTGTGGTGTGTGTGTGTGTTGTTGACCTTGAGCTTGAAGCAATCACGTTTTTTTATCAAACATAAACATCTTGAAAACTAAAAACCACAAACTTATACAATGTTCCATATCCTGACAATAGACCCGACTTCTGGACTTCCTATTAAGTAGAGTTTCCGCTAAAACTCAGATCTATTGGAGTGGTTTCTTTGGCCAATATAATAGGATCATATGTTTTAAACATTTAAAAGAGAGACTAGATTAGACTCAAACACTGGGAGACCTTCAAGTGATTCTTCAATAACCTCAACAGGAATTACAGGGCACCTCTTTAACTGTATCATTAAGAGCTCCCATTCATCTCCATTACGGAGTATGTTGCTACAAAACCGGGGCGTCTCCATTTGACTAAATCACTCTATCCGTTGCCCCATTAATCATAGGACGGGCTGTGGAGAGCTTAAGGGCTCGTTACAGGAAATCGGCTGCCTTTTCCCAGCTCGGTTTCTTGGTCGTCTATCCGCGGTCTCGTCCTCGTCAGTCCTGCCGCAGTTTGTTTTAAAAACGCGGCGGTGCGTAAATGCTAGAGGGACGAATAGCGCGACTGACGATTTGGAAACGGGACGTGTCGCGCGCTCGCGGATCAAAAACACGAATGTACCGATTTAGCTCCCGCTCGTAAATTAGAGTACAAAGCGTTGTCTTGGTTCTCGCGGGAGACCGGGAGGGATACTCTGTTTGGTACTCAATAGGATGTCAGGGCTTCATTCTGGCTTTTCTTAGAAGTAGCAAGTTAAAAAAAGGAATATTCTGGAAAGAAAGCCGGAGAACAATCACAGGTCTATTTCCTCCTAAGCTTCGAGTCCAAACATTGTAGCAACAACCGTATTCTGCTTTCACAACCACGAAGGGAATACACAAACACGAGCACGCTCGGACAATTCCCCTGGCAACGGAACTGTTGTTGCCCTGCCAACAGACTCGAGTCTGAGAGGAATGGCCGTCGTGGGAGAAGGAGGCCTTCAACACTGAAAGTCGTCCTCGCAGTCCGCAGACAGAGTCTTTGATCGCGAGGCTAAAATAAAGAGATGTCTGAATCGTCTTGGCTGTGTTTGGTTACCTGATAAAATATTAGCTCTGTGGAGCCCAGGGGTAGGATAGAGGCTTTATGAGGGCGGGGGGGGGTGGGGATGAAGTACAGAGATGTGGATGTACAGTCAACACACACGCACACGCACCCACACACACACGCACCACACACACGCGAGCACATAGACACAAAATCCGAGCAGAAAAAAACGAATGTGTGCTTACATGGATGGATAGCTACACAGTTGCACATACAACACACACACACTCACACACACACACACACCACACACACACACACACACACACACACTCACACACTCCTGAAACCCAAACAGTTCAGACGTTGCCCGGAGGAGAGTGTTCAGCTGTAGCACAGATGTGCTGAATATGGTGGACGGACAGCTTGCACACACACACACACACCCACACACACACACACACACCACACAACACACCACACACACACACACACACACACACACACACACACCACACACACCACACACACACACACACACACACACACACACACACCACACACACACACACACACACACCACACACACACACACACACACACACACACCCACACACACACACACACACACACACACACACACAGTATAATGAATATAATACATGATTACATTTGAACCTGGAAACTCCTATACATTCACACATTCTTACACATGCCCTCCACTGACTGGATGGCAAACACACACCACACACACACACACACACACACACACACACACACACTGGCTCTACTTTTCTCAAGGGCTTAGACAGAAAGCTTTGAACCCCCACCATGACTCAGCATCATGTTAGACAGCACAACTCTGGGAGACGAAAAACGCAAAAGAAATACAGAAAAGAAACAAAGGGGAAAGGAAAACCCATAAGGAGGGAAGAGAGGAAGTTTGGAACAGAGATGGAGGAATCGAGGAAGGCAGGAAAATAGAACCCAGGTTCCGACATGCGGTTTTCATTAAAACCCTGTGTATTAAAACTCATGCCCTATAAGGAGATGCCTTGGGAGGATGACAGTGTGCATGGTGGAGGTACGGGGCGAGGGGTGTGGGGCGAGACGCGGAGAGCGTGCGGAGGATCATATTGATCCTTTTCACCGACCCACGCAACACTCCAGAGCAGGAGCGGAGGAGGTGAGCGGGAGTAGGGGGCGAGGACGGGGCCCTTGACTCGCTGAGTGTGAGGGGCGCGGGAGAGGGGGAGGGGCGGTGTGGTGGGGAGGAGTGAGCGAGAGAGATGCGAGCGGGCGCGCGGGAGAGGGGATCATGAGTGAGAGCAAGGGAGAGCGCGGGAGGGCGAGAGGGGTCCCCGCCCAGTGGGGAGGGGATGACGAGAGGGGTTTGCTGGCGGGGCGAGACGTGGAAGCGCGAGGTGAGGGAGGGGAGCGCGGGAGAGCGGAGGGGCGTAGGGGTGTGGGGCGTCGAGGGCGAGATGGGTGAACGGTGAGGGTGTGTGTGAGGGGGGAGGGGTGTGAGGGCGGTGCTGTGGGGCGAGGAGTGCGAGGGGTGTGGGCAGAGGTAGCGGTGATGGGGCGAGTGCGAGGGGAGGTTGTGAGTGGGGCAGAGGGGTGAGGGGTGTGGGTGTGAGGGGTGTGGGTGTGGGGCGAGGGGTGGGAGCGAGGGGTAGTGGGAGTGAGCGGCTGTGCGGTGTGCGTAGTGGCGGTGTCGGGAGAGCGTGGATGACGTAAGGGTTTAGTGTGGGAGAGTGGGAGAGGACGGCGTGGGGGCTTGAGGCATGTCATGATTGTGTTGGTGCGCAGGGGTTTTTTCTCTGGTGGGTCGGCGATGGGGTTGTGTGGGCGAGGAGTGGGCGGAGGGAGTGGGGAGAGTGTGGGCCGAGCCTTTGCTTCTGGTAGTGGGGAGGCAGTTAGGCGCGTAGGAGTGTGGGGCGAGGCGGTGTGGGCGAGCAGTCGTCGCGCGTGGGAGAGGTGAGACGCGTCGTTGAGGGAGAGCGAGGAAGTCGTGAGAGGCGGAGAGGGTACCTGTGGAGGGAGACGGTGGCTGTACGAGAGTCGGCAGCGCCGGAGGAGAGTCCTGCGGAGAGACGAGGAGCTGTGGGGCGAGAGGGTGGGAGAGAGGGGTGTGGGTGCGAGAGAGGTGAGCGTGTGTGGGAAGCGACTGGGGGACGGAGTGCTAGCGCCGAGGAGTGTGGGGGAGAGGGGTGTGGGTGTGTTTTTAGGGCGAGGGGCCGAGGAGTGCCCTGGGAGGTGGGGAGAGGGGTGTGGCGGTGTCGCGGGAGGGTCTGTGGGTGCGAGCCGAGGAGTGTGGGAGAGGGCGTGTGTGGGTGTGGGGCGAGGGGTGCCTGTGCTCACAGGAGCACAGGGACCGCAGCAAGCAAACAGCATGCGGGGTTTCATTTATTAAACACAAACATCCTTTCAAAGCTGCATCCCAGGGAGGGTCCTGTGCCGTGTCTAACCCTAACCCTGTGCCGTGTCCTCATAAACAAGGTTTACACAAGCAAACAACAACCTTCCTCCACGCACGCCTGCTCACCCCCCACCTCCCACCGCCGCAATGTGCATTTCACTAGTGTGGTAAACCGTTTCTAAACTGATTTAGTCATTTCCTGACAGTGGCAGGCCATGTCGCTGGAGAAAAGTGACACAGACAACTTATCAGCTGTTTTGACATTGTGGGGAAACTGTCGTGTGTGAGATTAACGCCACAGACGTGTGATGAAAACGCGTTGATCTCACTTACATCCATCTGAGGGAAAATGGCGTGCGTTGGAGCGGTGTCGGGGAGAGCATACCGAGTTAAAATGGCATCTAGGGTTGCCATACCAACTGCAGTTCACACCCATCTTACAGCCAATCGTTTCCGAGCTTTCCGATTCTCTCTCTGTCGGACACAATGAGGAGCAGGTTTTGGTGGGCTCTCCCCGGTCTGGTTCTGATATCAACAACATCAGGAATGAGAGCAAAGAGAGAGAGAGAGCACAGGTCCAACATGGACCCATCGGTATTGGTAGAGACAGACAGGAAGTTTGTCTACTTCCTGTTTCCTGTGTGTCACAATGAAGGATGTTCTAAGAGGCCTGTTTCGCCCAATCAAGACAAACTCCTCCTAACTGGAATTCTAAACACACAGAGCACAAAAATAATGTCCAGCAAGTGACCTAATTTAAGTCTAATCAACATCTACAATCGGCAAAACATTCAACCATTCACTGTTTTGCAGGTTACTTTCAACATCTCTGTCACTAAGCTCATACTATAGGTTAGGTTGTGATACCGTAAACACAATGTGAGCTAACATTCAATGTTTCTCCTGGAATTTGACTCAAGCCACAAGATATATACTCTCCTTCTATACTGCACACAAGCCCAACGTCATCTGGATGTTTCCAGAAACCACCGAGCTCCAAGTTAGCGTAAGATAACCGTACAACCCTCCCCCCCAATCTTTCTACCCTCATAGGTGGGTAAGAATCGACTATCCAACTGATTTAATCACCTCTGGAGAGAGAGTCTGTTTCCCATTTCAAACCTCAATGAATCCCATCCTCCTCTTCTTCTAAAAGCAGTCACACAGAGAAGCATGGACTCGATCGATGCGGCTCGAAGTCATCTCTGTGGAAAGTTCAGAAGCGTACAAACTGTGCCGAGATGCATCTACAGTATGAGTCCTACATGTAGAACAGAGGGTTGCTGGATAGTTTTGGGGAGTTTTGTCCTTGTCTTCCTTGAGGGTTTCGGGTGGTTGAGGGGCAGCTCTATGGGCGTATGTGAAGCCCTCTGTGACATGCTTGTGTGTAAAAAGGGCTATACAAATACATTTGATTGATTGCTAACATTGCACTGCCGAGTACAGCAACTTATAAAAAGGTTCTAAATGTGTATATATGGTATACCAAATAATTTCAGTGGACCAGCAGAGGGGGGAGGGGGGGAAGCTGCCAGTGTTCTCTTTCCAGAAGCCCTTCCCCATGGGGTGTGTCCCCTGATGGGTGAGCTCCAGTCCCTGAAGGCGGGTGGAACCAGGACTGAGACAGTCCTGTTGCTGGTTCTAGCTCAGTGGACCAGCAGAGGAGGGGCGCTGCCAGTGTCTCTGCAAGTAAACACGGAAGGGAAAAGACAGAGCCGTTAATGTCCTCAGAATTCATCACAAAGGGAAAGTCCCAAACCAACCGCGAAGCGTGCAACCCCTTCAAACCGGGAACCCCTTCAAACCCCACTAAGCCCCCTGCGCTCCCCCCTTTTAAAGTCAAAGCATGCAGTCGCCGTAGGAACAGTTGTCACCATCAGTCAGGGTCACATTGATACTAAACATGTCTCGTTTTTATATCATAATTCACTATGCTTTTTTGAGTGTATGTTGTATGGGCTTGAGACCAGTGGTAAAGCCAAATACAGTATAATTGGACTAGTCTTCGTTTATTACTAGAGGACCGAGTAGGAAAAGACCCAAATAATGTCAAAGCTTTATTTACTTAAATAATCTATAAATCAGAGAACTGCATTATGAACTGTTACTCACTGTGAATATATAATACATTAATCATTATAGCCTTAAGCAGGCCCCATTTGGATCTCGGCGTAATTGCGACATTTCGCAAAGACTTCACTCAGCTTTAAGCTCTATACCCACGAACCTTCAGCCTCCTACATGATCGTCTGAGAGTTCACGTTATCATGTGACGTCTGTTATGAGCACCTCTCACGTCCGACATCGTCCTCGTCTACAGCAACAATCAAGTGGAAACCGCCAGCCCAGAAAACATCTTAACGTACGTCCACCTACGAGCCCAGACACAACCATTACGAGGTCCCGTCGCATTTCAGACGTCTGTGCATCGCGTAGCGACAAGCAGGGCTGCCCCACGTCTAGCTCAGCGGTCAGGAATGCTTTTATTTTCTATTTCCTGATATTATTTACTTTAAATGCATGCAACGGACCAGGACGAGAACCCGGCGCACTGTGAACATACACTCCAGTTTCCCAGACACACTTCCATTAAAACTTTTATTGGTCACATTCCCCATTGGCTTGAACCTTCGAGAGACTCGATGTACGAAAATGATCAGCCATTACACACACACACACAAAAAAAACATGTAAATACTGCCGATTCCCAGTCTCTCAATTAGTGAATAGAAAACATGTGTGTCACCGGCTTTTTGCCAATGTCTACATGGAGGAAAAAAACGATTTTCCAGACAGACTTCAGGCATCAAAGCCAACAAGCCTGCAGTACTAAACATATCGGTAATAAGAAAATCATGCAAAGATTCTATAGACCCAGTAATATCCCATCGGACAGGACTGTTGCAACAGGGCTGCAGGGGGGTGAGAGGGCTTTGTTTCTCACGGCTGTGTGCGTCTGTGTGTGTCTGTGTGTGTCTCTGTGTGTCTCTGTGTGGTGTGTGTATGTGTGTGTGTAGAGGGGGTGTTTATCTGAGTGTCTGTGTCAAAGTGCCTGGTTTGATTCTGTGGAACATGCCACCTTAATGCCACCTTGCCACCTTAAAAGCAGGTAAGCTTCTGATCCAACAAGGGCAGTTTGGCTAACCAACTCGACCCGACCATCCCACATAGACACCCACTAGCTTGCACACCCACACACAAAAAAACAAACAAAAAAAAAATAAACAGAAACAGGAGAAAAAATAGAGGGAAAACGAAAAACAAGCAACAAGCTAATGTAAAAACAG
>CAEFZP010003478.1:0-115750 GCA_903064625.1 Mallotus villosus | reverse complement strand
CTGAGTATACACGAGAGTTTTCGCGAATTAAAACCGGAGATTTACCATACTGATGACGGTATAGAGTCATAGTCGAGGATGAACTGCTGAACTTTATTGTGATCAAATGCGAACACTAAGCCAAGATGATATTGTGGCGGTTGTGACGAGCAGTTCAGCTCCGAGCGGATTGAGTCCTCAAAGGCAGTTTTAGCAGAGCTCTTTCCACACAACAAACGCTGGATCTCCTTCAGGGGACAGAAAAGGATATAACAATGTCAAAATGTGCATGCAAGTGCTTAATGAGTGCGGTGAAGAGGCTCCAAGATTGGTGTCGCACTTTTTGGATGAATTACCCCTGTATCATTAATCACATTGATGTGTCTGCGCTCCTCGGGAAAATGCAGCAAATCAATGCTGACATTGACTACCTAAAAAGAAACTATGGGAACTCAGGTAGATGCCTGTGAAAACTATGCGGGAGGTTGCTGAAAAACTTGACAGCCGGCTGACTTCTGTGGAGGGGCACGTGCCCCGGACGCTACGTTTCCGACTGCCTGCTTCTCTGTTGTGGAGATACAACCCGGCCCTGCGCTTTCCCCGAATGTGATGGAGAAGCCGCCGGGCCCTGATGCTGCCCCGTGGTGTTAATGGATGCTGACAATATCGCCTGGCAGGAACGGCGGCTGTCAACCAGCCCCGTATGTAGATCCAGCCCTGGGACGTACGCAGGACCCCCCCATGAGCATGGTGGTTAAAAGGATGGGCGCCGACTGAAGCAACGACTGAAGCAGGTAGGCCTACCTGAGAATCTCTGCACATCGAAGCCCTATACCTTGCAATGTAAAAACTCCGGCAGTAAGGAATGTGAGAAAGAAAACCGGCATAATCGGACTGGTGTGGATAGCAATAACTGGCTGTCAAAACAAGATAGTTTAAGGTATTTGCTACAAAGTTTTGATCTCAGTTTGGAAGCCAACACTCTCAGTGAGTACCTAAAAACTAAGTTGGATCGGGAAGTGACATGTAGAAAAATTGAGGTCTTCACAGAGTAGATTTAGTTCCTTCTGTGTCACCGCTGAATGTAATGATGTGGCGGAGCTTTACGACCCGCTGCTTTGGCCCGCTGGTTCTTTTGTCCGACGCTACTATGAGCCCCGTCGCCCTAAAGGAGCAGACGGACGCCCGCCTGGACCAGAGGATGCCCCTCGCTCCCTGGGCGAGGGGCTGCTGCACGGAAACGGGGCTGGGGTGCCTGTTGTCATTGGTGGATGAAGACGAGGTGAAGGCCAGCTGCTCCGCAGGGAGCGACAACACACATTAAATGCGTGTTGTTTCATACAACACTCGCGGGTTGCGGGTAGGACATTCTGCTACTGACAGATCAAGACGTCTGGTGGTGGGGATACACTACTGGATGAATGTGACATTATGTGCCTGCAAGAAAACCTGGCTGGCGAAACAAGATCTGGATAAATTGAACACTCTGCACGTGAACTTTCATGGGCTGGAGAGTCTACTACTGACTCTCAGTACGAGGCTGGTTCGAGGTAGGATAGCTGGTGGTGTTGCTATACTGTGGACATTAAATATGACTCAATGGTGAAGGGATGCGTCTAAATTTGACTGGGGCCATAGGGCTAGAGTGTAATTTAATGAAGATAATTTACCATTTTAAATGTGTATACACCGTATGAATCGTATGAGCATGAGGATGAATTTCTGAATAGGTTAGCCTTGTATTCAGTCCTTCATAGAGGAAAACGCTCAACTTGTGTTTATGTCATGGGTGATTTTAATGCTGGACATGTCTGATAGCAAATCGTTATTGCAGCACACCTGCAGCAGTTTTGCAATGAGTCCAAATTATTCTCATCGAGTAAAGCTCTGTTGCCTGACACAAGTTTTACCTAGTTAGTGAAGCGTGGCACACAACTTCTTGGTTAGATCATATTGTGACCACAGCTGATGCTCATGCCTCGCTGTAAATGTGGAGGTTTGTTATGAACTTGCCACCTCTGATCACATACCTATCTGCTGCACTGCTAAATGTGAGAATGTTCCTCTGCTGTCCAGAAATATAATGCTGCTTCCTCAAGTAAACTGGAACTGGTTAAAGCTGAGCAGAGAGGATGTGGCTGGATACTCACTGCGTACTGACAAGCAGTTAAATAATATTGCTCTGCCTCATGAGGCCCTATGTGCTCTGATATGAAGTGTAAGGACGTACAGCATGCTGAAAAACTCTGTGCCATGTATGATACTATGTGAATGTCTCAATGCCTCCATGTAACCTTTTAATAAAGGTAAATGTAAGGTACGCAACATCAACCTGGGTGGAATGAGTTTGTAGCTGCGCAGCACGCTGAGGCAAGAGAGGCCTTTAGACTCTGGTCAGAGGCAGGTAGGCCTAGACATGGGCTTTTGCTAGATATGAAAAAACGTACAAATGCTAGAGTTAAGTATGCACTCCGTTTATTATAAGAAAATGAAAACACAATGAGAGCGGACTCGCTTGCCAGAAATTTACAGAACAATAACCCAACTGACTTTTGGAAAGAGGTCAAAGTAATGAACAATAACAAAACACCTCTTCCGTCTGACATTGAAGGTGTTAGTAGCCCAGAAAAAATTGCTGAGCTTTGGCGTGAGCACTACTGTAACCTTTTTAATTGTGTTAAAAGTAATCCAGTTAGGATCAATCATGAACATAGTGATATCTCACCAGATATGATAGTCAGGGCAGCAGATATCTATGATGCCATTAACATGTTGGATAACAACAAAGCCTGCGGTATGGATCTATATCTGCAGAACACCTCAAGTATGCCAGCCATAAGCTCTGCCCTTTGCTTTCCATGTGTTTTAATGGTGTCTGGTTCATGTGTCCTGCCAAATGCTATTATGTCTGTAATATTAGTGCCTGTGCTTAAAGACAAGGCTGGTAAGCTCAACAGTATTGACAATTATCGACCTATTGCATTAGCCAGTATCTTGTCTAAAGTACTGGAGAGAATACTGTTGAATAAGCTAGAAATGTATATTCTTACTACTGACAATCAGTTTGGGTTCAAAAGAAAACATGGCACTGACCTGTGTATCTATGCTCTTAAAGAGATGTGTTCAGGTACACTAGCCTGAACACATCTGTATTTCTATGTTTTATTGATGCATCAAAGGCATTGACAGAATAAATCATGAAAAATTGTTTGTAAAACTGTTAGATAGAGGTTGCCCCTAAATTTCTAGTAAGAATTTTAGTGTTTTGGTATGCCCATCAAACTTTTGCGTTAAATGGGACAATGTTTTATCTGCTCCTTTTTGTGTAAGCAATGGTGTGCGGCAAGGAGGAATTCTGTCTCCTATGTTATTTAATGTTTATATGGATGACCTCTCTAAGCAACTTCAAGAGTGTAAGACTGGGTGTGTGGTGGGAGAGAGTATTATCAACCACCTCATCTATGCTGATGATTGGTCATCATGTCGCCATATAGTGCCGGGCTACAGCAACTGCTTCAAGTGTGCTCTAGTTACGGCATCCAATATGACATTAAGTTCAATCCAAAGAAGAGTGTTTATTATGATTGTTAAAACTAAGGAGGATCAGAAGCTAACGTTTCCTTCATTCTCACTGTCAGACTGTACTCTACAGGTGGTTAGAAAGGTACGTTTTTAGGTCACATCATCACTGATGATCTTGTGATGATGATGATGTCCAGCGCCAGTGCTGTAAACTCTATGCACAGGCCAATATGTTGGCACGCAAATTTCATATGTGCACAGAAGATGTGAAAGTTAGTCTCTTCAGAGCTACTGTACCCCTTTTTACACAGCTCACCTCTGGTGTAAATATAGAACAGCTAAAACTGAGGAAGCTGCAGGTAGCGTATAATGATGCCTTTAGGATCCTCCTTAAGCTTCCAAGGTGGACTAGTGCTAGCTCCTTGTTTGTGACAAGTAATGTCCCCACCTTTCATGCTGTGTTGAGGAATTTAATGTATACATTTATGTGTCGACTTCTTGAGTCAAAAAACAAAGTAATAATTGCACTCACTGACACTAAACAGAGTGATACAGGTACTCCTCTGGGCTGTGGAAACATTGGAATCGATGCTTGTATGTATTTTAATCTGTGTTGACTTGTATTTGTATTGTATTTGTATTGTCTTTTATATGGAACTTTGAGTCCGAAATAAAGTATTCATTCATTTGACAATATCACATTCCCCACCTTTTACGATTCACCGAGGTGTTCGTTCGACCCATAACGTAACTCCACCCCCCTGGCCGCCTCTGTGAGTGTGATGTGCCGGACTCAGATGTCCTCCGCCGCTATCCCGTGGTCGTGCGTGCCACGCGCTCCTGAAAGAAAGGAGCACATCGTTTTCAAAGGGAGCCGCTGTTAACAGAAAATTGATGTGGAACGAGGCCTGACCCCTAATTTTCTTTATTTTTCATTGCTTTGTTAAAAGGTGCCGTCAGGGGAATGCGAGCTGTCATTGCTTTTAACCCCTTCGCTCGCCCGCTGTCTCCATCTCTGGATGTATCCAATAATAGACTTGGCCATTTGGACTGGCACACAATGAATGTTGCTGTAATTTCTCCTGTCACAGGGGGCAACGAATGGTCCGTGTGTGTGTGTGTTTTTTTCTCTTTTTTTTTCCTTTTGCCTTTTGCTTGTTGCCTATGTGTAGAGAGCAATTTACACAGAGACATTAATGTAACTGTCATGTTCTATCCAAGAGCACTGATGCAGAACTGCTAAAGACAGCCAAGCCGCAGTATTGATGCTTATGGCACTAGAGATGAAGCTGCAATACAAAGTTAATGGAATTAAGTAAAGAATTCTCCTATCTAGCCATGCAGGGAGAGAGGGGAAAATACGAACATTTAAATAAGCATTGGCTTGGAAATAAATGGCCAAATATAACATCTAGAAAGACATTTGCCAAAGCAATTTGTTTGAGGTGAAGATTCAAAGAGAGAGGGTGTTTGTGAGAGAGACATAGAGAGAGAGACACAGAGCGTGAGAGAGAGAGAGAGAGAGAGAGAGAGAGAGAGAAAGAAGAAAGAAAGAAAGAAAGAAAGAAAGAAAGAAAGAAAGAAAGAAAGAAAGAGAGAAAGAAAGAAAGAGAGAAGGTGAGAGAGGGAGGGAGCGAGAGAGCGAGCAAGATGCAGAGAGACAGAGAAGGAGAGCGAGTAAGCAGGAAACAGAGGGCGAGAGAGAGAGAGATAAAGAAAGGAGAGAGGGGAGGTCAGGGAACATAAATGTGTGTATTACATCCGCTACGAGTTTCAGCCTGAACCGTAAGGATGTGATTCCTCCATCAGGCTCATTGTTGTCTGAATAGGAAGAGGGTCACATCTGTCACCTGGACACCACAACTCATACAGAGGCCACATACAGCCTCTTAATGACGTAAGCCTCCATTTTAAATGCCATTGTGCCGTCAAGTCACCCACTGCAAAGTATTGTGCATCTGAGAGTCGGAGGTCTGTGGAGCTGGGCTGGAAGGAGCAGGGGAATGCATGGCCTTGTACCCCTGCATTAGATGTTTTCAGCAGGGACCTGGTGAACACGAGCCAACAGGATATGGAGGTTCTGACTCGGAGGTCTGTTTCGCAGCACTCGCCTCCCTGCAGACACTGAGGAGACCAGCACAGACCCTCCTCCCATTCCTACCTCCACAAGGACGAGAGACAGAGAGACAGAGAGAGAGAGAGAGAGAGAGAGAGAGAGAGAGAGAGAGAGAGAGAGAGAGAGAGAGAGAGAGAGAGAGAAAGGGAGAGAGAGAGAGGGAGAGAAAGAGGGAGAGACAGGGAGAGAGACAGAGAAATAAGAAACAAAGGAATTTAAGAAAAATAAGATATGACTCGCTCGATAAATTATGCAGCATGTTTTCCCTTTTTGTGTTTCTGAATAACAAAACAAGTTACAAGTAATTATTTTCAAATATTTCAAATATTTATGCTATTGAACTTGATTGCTATCTGATCTGTCTTTGCAAAACGGAGGTTGAGCAGTAGTGAAATCAGTCAGATGCGAGAGCAGCTTCACCTCGTTTGTCTGTCCTGATGAGGAGGAAACGAGACGTCAGGAAGCAGCTCAGTTTGCTCACGCCCCGCCATCTATCAGAAACACACAATGTGTCAAAGAGCAGAACCCTGATTTATTTGTCATTAATGATTCATTAATGCCCTCTTCATTAATTCATAATCGTTTGCAGAGCTTGATCTTAATTGCTCGCTATGATTCCGATTTGGACATCAGCCAGCCATCAATTAACTCACTTTTGCTTGCCTACGAGAGCTATTATGATACGACACCGTGCAAAGTGTTTGCTTCGATCATAAAAGCTGAAAACTGTGTTCTGCGAGACAGGGCCCTCCTACCACAGGGCGGTGGAGACACTTGATGTTATTTATCTGAGATGTGGGGAAGTTGACAAGAGAAGTTTCCAGAGTGTAATGAACACCATCAGTCTGGGCAGAGTGCGGACGCTCTCTACATCATAGTGACAACGCCACAACACCGTGGAATGCTCCGCACTGCATCACTGCCCTCACACAATCTGTGTGGGGGTCTGTTTGTGTTTGGAGTGCTTTCATGTGTTTTCTTGTGTGTGTGTGTTTGTTACTGTATAGAGTGTGTGTGTTAAAGACCGTCGCTCCACCTGTTGGGTCTAGGAGCTCAGGGATGTGTGTTTCCTGCCTGCAGAGCGAAGCCAGGCGTAACGGCACTATCAATGTTTAAGAGACAGTGCCATGTGTTATTCATCCCTCTTTTACTCGCTGCATTGTCTCTTATTAGTGTTCCTCCGGTAGTCAAAAGATGACTGAATTACGGCTGCTTAAGCTTTGTCCCAAAGCTGACCAAAGCTATTAGTCTGCCTTGTTTATTCATCTAAACTCAACAGTTGATGCGTAGCAGAGAGGATAGAGAGGCTGACTAGCAACCTCATGAATCTCCATCCAGCCTGTTATTGTTTGCCAAACATGAAGTCATTTTGCTCTCTTGTTGTCCAACTCTTGATCTTCTACCATCTAAATTGTTATAATATAACATAACAATAATATTTTGTCATTTTGCGGAGGAACCCTGCAATGCTGCTTGCAGCTATATTGTTATTACATGTATTACAACTGCTCTGAATAAATCATTCTCAGCAATAGTGTTCTTTCAAAAGATGAATTAAACAGAGGCTTTGAATAGAAAGCATTTCTATTCCCACTCTGCGCTCAGGGGTTTCCCAGTACAGTAGCTGTCATCCACAGAGCTGACAGTGCAGAGTGGTATTGACAACGCATTTATCGTCATAGAAACAGGCCTACTTAACACGAAACGCGTTCACAATTCACGTGCCATCATTGACCGTAAACTTAGTTAGGTTTGCGTGACAACCTGCTAGTGCGGTCAAACCTGGTGTGTCGATGGTCATCAGGCTGCGCCGGGCGTGTGTGTGTGTTCTGGGGTACATGGAGGTGCGGTGTGTGGAGGCTGGCTCCGCCCCCCGGCCCCAGGAGGGCCCAGACGAGTGGGAACACACGGAGCCCTGGTTCCTCAGCCCTGCTCAGTGGGAGTGTGATCCAGGACCTGTTACTGCTTTGTGTGAATGCATTACATTAGCACACTGAGGCACTGATGAGTCCAGTTAACGCGTCGGATCCCAGCGGGAGCCCGCGCACGCACACGCGCGCCCACACACACCATCATGCGTACGGTCCTCACACCCGCGCACACACACACACACACACACACTCATCTTTAATTAAAGCGACGTAACCGTTTTAACCAGACGGATGTCACGAGCGTTTCCTTTCACCATTCTGGAGATTGTTTCGCCCGCCTCGGGAAATGTGCATTGATTGCCGATCCAGTGTCACTTCACTTCCATTTCACTGGTTTAATTGTCGCCTCTCGTTGCTTAGTGCTCCTCATATGGCATCTCAATGGTGTGAAACATCACATAGTTTCAGCTTTCTTTAAATAACCCACAATCCAGACTGTTGGGGAACAAATATTTGTAATGATGTAAAAAGGGCCGTGGGTGTCAGCAATTTGTGTAGTCCTATTTCTCCTGCAAAGCGAGTAACTTGAGGGTGTAGCAATATGCCAGTATGTAAGATGTATACAGGGCTAATTACTGATTAGACTATCTGTGAAGCAGCCCAGTCATTCAGACGCCCTGTAATCTGATCTGTGTTTAATAAGTGTCACTGTTTCCCATCCCCGCTCACTAACATTACCCTGCTTAGCTACCCTGCCCCGTTAGCGCAATTGGACAAACACACCCTCACTTATCAAGGAAAGAGGGGAAGAAAGAGGCACGACACTCTCTCTCTCACACACACACACACACACACACACTCCTCGCTCTTTTAAGCGGGCTGCTTTGAACACGTCACTTAAATGTAATTTCATGTTTCATTTGAGATTTATTCAGAATTAAGCATAATAAACAAAGCATGCCCCCCCACCCCCCCCCCTCGCGGGCGTTGGAATGAACCCGGTCACACGTGTCACCCGGCTCCTGACAGGCCCGACTTCAAAAGCCGTCGGCTGGGGCTGAAAGACACACCGAGGAAGCGGAGAGAGGGTGAATACCGGGCTGCACGGCCCGTCCCTGCCGCGTGTGCGCATCACAGACAGCCTCCTGCCTCCTCGGCTAATTAACTCCTTTACCTCTACAACAACAACCTCTTCTCTCGCTGCTCTGCCAGACTCAAGACGACGCCAGAGACGTGTTGGGAGTCGTTTCTAAATGAAAGGTGATTTGGAAGGTGCGTGTCGTTAATGTCGCTGGGTTTTCCTGAGCCTCGTGGGGGGGCAGGAGACCGCAGAGGGAGATGAGAGACGCCACAGCTTCATCCACCCCCTTCTGGACACACACAAGAACAACAAATGTACCCAAGTGTAAGGTAAAACGGCTTGAAAACAGTTCATGTTGTCCAGACAAACACCAATAGCTATGCTAAGTATTCTGTCGTAACCAGTGGCAACTAGCTAACTAGTACTTTAACTAGTACTTCAGTCAAAACGGTTGTGCCCTATTTTATTCCTTTCTTGCACAAATTGTTTCTTTAGCTTTCAGAATAAGCAGGGCATTTACAGATTGCTCAGCAACTAGCAACCATGTTCTGCCCAAAAGTAGCATGAATTTGGAGCCGTTTCGATAGACTATGTTATTTTCTAAAGCTACATATAATGTTTCTGGCATTTTAGTGCTGGAGTGATGTAAACATACTGTGGTGAATACCTTAGTTATGCACACTTTCCACATTACATAGACTGACACTTACTCCCTCACACATACCCACATACCTAGCATACATACACACACACCTGCAAGCACACACAGGCAAGCATTCATTCACATACACACACACACACACGCTGTGTAGTGCTGGTCAATCTACCAAACACACACATACACAGAGTTCAGGACACTCTACCACACACACACACACACACACACACACACATGCATACACACACACACACACACACACACACACACGCATGCATACATACATACATTCATACATACAGGTGGTGTGGTGCTTTGTCTTCATGCATCAGTCCAGTCTCAACCAGCAGCAGGTAAAGCTACTGCAAATGATGGCCTGAGGGCAACCTTTGCTTTTCAGTGTTCAATGCTGTTTGAAGCTGTCTGACTGGAATCTATGAAATTCCCAGCATCACTCATGGAGTTTGTTTCTTTTCCTATGAACCCATTGATACTACTTACATCAACAGACCTTTACATGAAACATTGATTCTGCTTGACACTTTCCAAATGTAAGAATTGAACAATACATTGATGTCATGATAAAGGGTAGGCCTTTTATGGATGTTTCTGTTGTATTTTGTCCGCATTTGTTTTAGTTTGATGTATACGTTATCCACAGTATCAGTATTGACTAAGATTTGAATTCATATTTTATGTAAATGCCATGGCAACACTGGTGCTCCAAAGAAACTTTAACATGTCTGTATCTTTACATGACGTATGTATTTTGTTATCTTATAATCAAATTTAATCTCTGTTGTTCACAAGTTCATTGGTTTGGGGAGCTATTTTCTACATTACAGTTGAAAACTAACTTGGTGTAGAAATAAATCGAATATGAAAACTATCAGCCATCACCACATACCAAAATATGGTAGTACCTTGGAATCAGCTTTGCCATGTATCATAAACATTTATTTATAATACATACTGTAGATGTGTATTCATTGAGGATCTTTCATATAAGAGTTGCACATGTTGGTATTTCATGTTGCCATGCTACAAAAACAATGTTAGCATGCCAATATCGGTGCATTCTCAGCAGCAAACTGTGTGCTCTGTGTGTGCTGTGTGTGTGTGTGTATAGGATGTGTGTTTATGTGAGTGTGTGCTGTGTGTGTGTGTGTGTGTGTATAGGATGTGTGTGTTTATGTGAGTGTGTGCTGTGTGTGTGTGTGTGTGTGTGTGTGTGTGTGTGTGTGTGTGTGTGTGTACAGGATGTGTGTTTATGTGAGAGTGTGTGTGATGAGAGAGTGGGGGGTCTGAGGGGCCAGGCAGATCCTCTCTAGCTGGTTTCTCTCTGTGAGTGTGCAGGATCCACTTGGCATGCTCTGCGTCTCCCTCTCGCTGCTATAGGCTCCGCTGGCTGTAGCTTGTGGCGCTCCCTGTGGACTAGGCTCTTTCCACTAACAAAATGCAAAATACAAAATTAATAAAAACACCCTTTGAAACTGACAAATATGCCTCAGGCAAACTATCGGCCCGCCGACTGCTTAAAATTTAATCAGTATTTTTATTTATTTATTTATCTTTCCACGGCCATGCTCATCTTTTTAATAACACGTTGCCGAGACTGTCTGTGTACAAAGTTTCCCTCTGTCAAGAATTACATGTTTAACGGGTCCTGTCAGTTCATGGACTCTCCTTCCCCCGGGGGGCTCCCAGCTAATAAAATAAGCAGATTTGTTTTATCTCTTAACCTTAGTCCTTGTCCTTCCGTAACATCTCTTTGGTCTGAGGTCCTCTCCTCACACTAACGAACGCCTCCCCACACGGCACCGGACCTGGAGACAGAGAATCTGTTCAGACAGGCTGCTCAGTTATGCCCCGGAAATCAATGTTTCAGCCTTGTTAGAATTCCCTCACATTGTGATTTAGCAGGTGTTCGAGATGAACGAGAGTGACTAAAATGGCGGGATTGTTGACGGCGGAGAGCAAACAGGAGTGTAGCGCCGTCCCCAGATCTCTCCCATACTGCTGTAATATTCATGCTCTCATTCATAATTGAATCATATTAACACAGGGTTGCAGCGCGAGCCATGACAATCAAACCATCATCAGGGTGTCAATCACCCGCCGTAATCAACCTCTTGACAGGAACACAACAAAGAGATGACAGACAGCATCTTCTTCAAGTAGATTCCCCTTATTTTCTTCATTACCAAACGTAAATATATGTGGAATCACGTTATTTAGTGTTTCCATATGCACCCCCTGCTCATTTACAGACCAGAAAACATTCATACGTAGCAAAGCCCAAGAGTTTGAAAACGTGGACAAATTCAAGCGGTGGATATATAATGCAGTCCCTGTCTTTTACTTCCTTCACCCACAAATAAGTGGAAAACTCTCCTTTTCCTCCCTCTTCTGTACAGTGTTTTGATTCTTTCGTCGCCCGCTCTCTTGTTCTCACACGCAAGTGCATCCGTCTTTGAGATGAATTCCACATGGCAGCTTTTCTCTCCTCGGCGTAAAAAGCTTCCACTTTTCTGCTGCTTCCTCCTTCTCTAACTTTTTTAGTTATTAATTGAGATCATGAGAGTCAACGCTTTCAGCAGAGGAGAGTATCCTAAGACAAGAACTACTTGAAGTTCTTTGCCATGAATATTAACGAACAATATATTATGCATATTATTCTTGAAATACCACATAAAATGTGTTTTTGTGACTAAATCTTAATTTTGCATATGCTTTTAAGTAATACGCATTAAATAATCATTGCCATTTAAATTGATGGCAGGGGCAGCTTCGCTTCTGTCAATCAAATGAGTGCAAACCTCCTTTGACATTTCTGTCTCTCATCACTTCTGGCTGCCTGGGCCTCATTGTTCACTTCAGCAGACAGCAGCAGCAGCATCAGCACACAGCTACTCACCCAGCAGCACTCACACTGCAGCCCAGCCTGCTCAGGTACACCCCAGCCACCAGCACTCACACTGCAGCCCAGCCTGCTCAGGTACACCCCAGCCACCAGCACTCACACTGCAGCCCAGCCTGCTCAGGTACACCCCAGCCACCAGCACTCACACTGCAGCCCAGCCTGCTCAGGTACACCCCAGCCGGGAGCACCACAGCCAGGAGCACCACAGCTACAACTGCAACTACAGCATATCTATACCTTCATTTGTGTATCTTTAATTCTGTAAATGTACATATTTATACTGTGTAGAGGATCTTGATAATAAGATCAAGTTACAGGCAGAGACGACGAGATGCGTTGTCTGCATTGTGTGATGTTCGCTCAGTTGTGGACATGGAGCTCTGTGTACTGTTCTCTTCCCTTCCCACTTTCCTCCAGCCACATGCTGCTGTCGAGGGCCCAGGCCCCCACAAACTTGTTGTGAGCTTTCAGAGGCTGAGACAGTTATTGACTCGAGCAGGTTTATAATCAAACAGTATAAAACATGGCCCCTGGGCCCCGGGGAGCCACAGCACAATGACAGGCACAGGGAATGATAAATGATAGCCAGGAGATACCACGGCACTCACGCTTCCTGTGTTTGCCAAAGCCTCTGTTGGCCCACAGAGGCTCAAAGCCTCTCAGCCAGCTAATCCATGCTAACGCTAACATAGCCCTCCCTCCCTCCCCACCTCCACCACACACACACATGCTCACACACACACACACTCCGACAGTAACTCGTACCCAAAGTGTGTGTGGGGAGGGCTGCTTTGATGTGAGCGATTTATAAGACTAATTATACAAACAGGATAATAACAATGGAGATGTGAGCTGCCTGTGTGAGTTTACCCTCCCTATGTTTACATCAGAGACAGGTCCTTGAGCCATACACACACACTTAGTGTTACACATACACACAGACACACATCCACAGACACACAATTACAGATACACACATACACACACATGCATACAATTACACACACAGAGACATGAGCACACACCTACAATTACGCACACACACACAAATACAGCTACACACACACACACAGACATAAACCCTCTCATACTGACTGTACAGTACAATACACACACACACACACACACTTGCAGTAAAGACACACGGGTGCTAATTCTCAGTTGTTTCTCGCTGCGAATCAAAACAACAACAAACAACAATAAAAGCCTGACATCAAGGAGGGAGATCATTATGCAGAGTTAAGATTCCCTCCAAGTTGTTGAGTGGAAGCACAGTGTCGTAGTTCTGACTTCCTCCTGCTTTCTTCTCATTGGTGAGGGGGCTGCTGTGGTGTGCTGCATGTTGCATAGCTGCAGGACAATATGTTACCATGTGAACCCTCCACTTCCGGGGAAGCAGAACTTGTTGTTTGCATATTTATTGGATATCGTGTATTCACGCTTTCAGTGGCTCATCACCTAAATTGGCTCTCATGTCATTATTTCCGAACAGAAGTGTAGGTGGTTGATGTAGGTGGGCGTTCTCCGAGCATCTCCTGAAGTCTCTCTTTCACTGTCTCTCTGTCTCTCTCTCTCTCTCTTCTTCTTCTTCTTCTTCTAAGGCGTGTAAAGGTCTGAGATAACAAGCTCCTTTTCTCCGCCGTTTGTTCAAATTCTTGTACAGTTAAAGAACACAAAACCTCAGATGTACTTTGAAAAGCCAGGACAACGGTGGTGAATATTTCATTTGAAACAGAGGTCCTCCGTCTCCTCTGTTCAAGTGAAAAAGAATGGATGGGGCTCCGCTCCTACGCTGCGCACCTTTCATCACGCGGCCCGGCTATTAGCTGGGCTTCTCACCCCATGCATTAGCAGCACATTAATTTTGGAATCACAGCACTCATCGGGTTCAAATAATGAGCATTTAATTATTGACAGGGGATGAATTTTTAACCGAGGTGCCAGGGTTTCACTTGGTTGGACTCACATGGAGCAGTATTAAGGAGGACATGCAGTGTCCATGACCCAGAACACACCCTCTCCTCTCCCCCCCCCACACCACCACCACCACCACCAACCCCATCCACCTCCTCTCGCTGAACCCACTGGTGCAGCCAAAGTGCCCTGAACGTGGGAGGCCACAAGTACAAGTGCATCAGGGCATCACATCTCGGTTGTACATACTTAATTGACAAGATATTTACAGTTTTTTGAAAGGCCTGTTAAAAAAAGAAAAGGGAAAAAAAGAAGAAGTTGCACGTCAGTCAGGATGTGATGCATTATGAAACACACTACTTAACCGCGACAAGGGACCCGCACTATTTCATTTTTGTTTTTGGGAGACGTCAAGATAATGTACAATATCTGGGGATGTCCTGTCTTATTTCATTTGTAAACTGTAAAAAGCCCTGTTTGTCAGACAGACACAGTCTGCTGTGGGACCTCACTCGGGGAATAACAGGACGAGAGACAAAGAGAGACACAGAGTACAGAGAGAGAGAATCCTGCCCTGCGCCAAGAGTCTACCACTCGACTTGTCACTGCTGCCCGTCGCTCTCTCATCCCCGCTCATCCTCTCCACTCATCCTCTGCTGTCATCCTCGAAGCTCCCTGTGGATGGGAGGCTCACGAGATCTCATCTGTTGTGAGAAGTTAAAAGGAATGAAGATAACAGGATGGCAGGCCGTGAGAAAAGCCAAACTGGGAGACGGGGCTGTTGTCTCCACACACAAGACAACTCAGGGGAGAGAGGGAAGAGAGAGGGAAGAGAGAGGGATGAGAGAAAGGGAAGAGAGAGGGAAGAGAGAGGGAAGAGAGGGGATGAGAGAAAGGGAAGAGAGAGGGAAGAGAGAGGGAAGAGCCGGTTGACTTTGTTCCGTTTCACTAAGGAACGTTTTGTATATTTGTTCTTGCAGTATGTCAGTGTCCATCCTCCATCACGGGTAAACACGAGCTGATGAAGCACATCTGCCTGGCTGCATGCACGACACGACCCCTGTACTTCCCTTGTCCTCTGCATGCATGTTGTGCCACCGCCGCAGTAAACACCGCTAAGTCCCAATCCAGCTCCATCCATCTTGGCTTTTTAAAAGGGACCATTATTTGGACGTAGCTGTCCTGCTGCTAATGGTGATGATAGCGGTCCTGTGATGATGACGACCTTCCTCTGGCCCCGCAGGGCAGCTCTTCCAGCGGGCCGCGCTCCACTCCACTTGGCTCACTGCTGGCAAATGTGTTTAAAATGCCAGTGTTTTACAGTGGAGTGGTGTGTGTAAATCAAGGCAGGAACCATCTCCTCCTCTCCCTGCCTGTCCCCACAGGTCCAGCTGGGCCCTTTGTAGTGGTACTGTATATCTTCCACTCTAGACCCTGCACTGCGACTGACCCACGCCAGCTGACATCTTAATTAAATCTTTAGGATCCCGTTAAACCCTTTTATTGGGCGGGAGAAATATGGGTTTGTTCTGAAGCCAGGAAGGTCACAAACCTCCCGTTGCTGTACTCCACAGAATGACGCGGAGCATATTGTATCCATATTTAGTGGCTTTTGTTGTGTGTTTTTGCCATAAACGCTAAGCGGGATCCGATGCTAGTTCCTGGAGCCCAGTTCTCATCCCCAGTCACAGACTAAACTGCGGGTGTGATGGTTAATTCATCCCAATCGCAGGCGAGTTCCCTGCAATGCTTCTGACAGCTGAGAAATGTCATTACAGCCCATAATGAAGAATGAAATCAGTTACACCATTGCCACACATGCCCAAAATTGAATTAGCACAACTGAAGGTCAGCTTTAATGTTTCCTCTGTAGTGTTTTTTCGTAATGTTTCTCTTTGCTTGTGTACAATCTTTGGTCGTGAGATTTATCTCCCCTCAGATTCGACATTGAAAAAACATGAATTACAAAAGAAAATTCTCCTTTTTCCTAAAAGGCGAGGGCATGTGACGTGTAATAAACTCCAGTGTGTGTAACCTATGAATGGTCTGTATCTCCACCAACATGCTCAGACTTGACAAAGGGAACTGATAAATCATTGAGATTGAAATGAGGTGAGGAGAAAAGCGTTTTTATAATCCGGTGCCATGTTTCACACAATGCAAAATTAGTGCTCATACATCACAATACTGCAGAGTAAGACACAGTATAAGTGTTGCTCCAATTTGCAGATCATTTAGTCCTTTCACACGCAGTCGCCTTTGATAAAACAGCGGGAATCAAAGCTGGAAGAAGATGAAAATATAGGGTGTGTGGGTGAGTGAGTGTGTGATAGAGAGAGAGAGAGAGATGTAGAAATATAGAGGAAGAGAGAGAAATTGTGTGGGGGGGAGAGAGAAAGAGAGAGAGAAGGGGGAATAAAGTCATGCAAATGACTTTTGTTATTGCGCTGTGATTTTTTATTTGAATTGTAAGTGATCATTCTGCCTTTTAGTTACAGCTGTCAGCCCTAATTAATGTGCATTATAAATTGCATCAAAGTGCATAAGTCTGCATGTGATTAATTTATACAGCACTTGGTATAGGAAGGAGGTGTGCAGGTGTGGCTGGCTCGGGGCTCCTTACTGACGCCTAATGGCTCAGGCTGGGTGACAGTCAGTCTCCTCAGATCTCCATATGCTTGGTGTCAGTGTCACACCAGCACCATCTATCCAGCTCCTCAGACCTGCAGGATGGAATTACACGCTCACATCCCCCTGCTAACATCCCCGCCTATGGAGACGGTGAAAACGCTCCCTTTTCCTCCAATGAGAATCAGTCACGGCCTGATTAGAGTCAATGACTGATTAGCATCTTAACCTCATGTCATTTCCAATCAACATAACCAACGTAACCAAGGCAGAGACTGGGGATTAGGGCTGCCTCTGTTTTCTGCCTCGTTAGTGACAGGTCTGTTTAGGGTCTCTCCACAGACAGTCTCCACTTTATTAACACTGGGAGCTTAATGGTAGTTTACAAACACTGGGCTAATTCCTTAATTGGTGGTAAAACAGGTGTTGAGTACATTCACTAAGGGAAAGTTGCCCTTTACAATAGAGGAGCTGTTGATTAATGTAGATGGTTGTGTGGATGTTCCTGGTTCCTACAGCAGGTCTCTCAAAGGTGAGCCTTTTCACATTCTCATAATCAATCGCAGAGCTCCTTTTCCCTCACCGGATCCTGCAGCCTGTTGCGATACTGATAAACACCCTTTCTGCTACTTCATAATGACGACAGTGCAAGAGCAACACCGTGTCGTCCTGGAAAACATCTCATTGACAGCTGAGTTCTAGTTATTTGTGCGAGAACTCAATACAAGTCTTGTTTCTTTTTTTATTTCCTTTTCCCCCCCGAAGTGTGTTACCTCCCGACACTTCTCCTAATGGGATCCCTTAAAAGAGGCATTAGCATCACTATAGCCTCCTGAGCTTTTCATTCCGGTGTTCAAAGTCTCGGTGTGGACAGGATATCCTGGATATACTCTGAGGTTTTTGTTATCGACATCATTCTCAATGTTCTTGCTGCTGTTGTGATCATTGAAAGCTGATTCAAACCGAGCTGTTTTCTCGGTCCACCACACCTAATGCTTGTTGGTCGTGGAGTCTCACTCTGTATCTTGTTCTAACATACATGCTTTCAGATTTTTGGGTCAGCTTTGTCAGTTGGTTAGTGCAGAAGGAATGTTGTAGTCCTCTTTTAGCACTGGTCCTGCTTGGACCCACATCAGGGCTGCTTCAGCAGCATTTAATATGGTCAGAAAGCGATCTTCCACCGCCTGTGTGAGTCGGTAGGCCCTCTGGAGTTTGCTACACAGGTCAGAAAGAGAGAAATAGAGCGAGCGAGAGTGAGAGAGAGAGACAGAGCGTGAGATGGAGAGAGATTGTTCTTCCTCCAGACCTCCCCACGCTCATGACTTGGTTGGAGTGAGATCAGCTCCCCTGTGCTCTGCCGCTCCCCCCGCTCCAAGGCCATTCTCTTTACATTAAAGGAGAACATGTGAACGAGCTCTCAGAAGCTGAAAGAGTGAGCTGTTTTGGGCTAACATCAAGCCGCTAATGATTTTAATGAGAGCTCCTTCTAGATTCATATTTTTTTCATGGAGTACATCACACACTAAAACAAAATCAATGAGCAAGATTAATTAGAGGTCCTTTTGGACGTCCTTTGCTGCATCTCTCTTCTTTTTTTCCCCACCTCTCCAGCCTTGGCAGTGGAGCGTCACAGCGCGGCATTGAAAGCACAGTAGATGACATTTAGATGGAAGAGTAGAGTAGGAAAGCAGGACGTAGCGCAGGGATACTTTTTGACGGGTCTTTGTCACGCCAGAGAGAAGAAAGGGTCTTGCTGTGAGATGGTACTTTGAAGCCCCGGAAATTTGTTATGAAAAATTCAGGCTACAAGAGAGAAGGGTACTGGGCAGGAGGTGAGGGGGGAGGAGGGGAGGTGGTGGTGGTGGGGGGGGCGGGGGGCGGGGGGGCGTTAGGGGGGCAAGCACAACCGTTCATTTGGCTCTGCATACATTAGGGCGCGTAATTCAAAGGTTTTGCTATGTGTTTTTGTAAATTTGGCTCTAATAAATATCTTAGAGAATTGCTTTGATATTCCAAGATTGTGTGTGAGGCTAGCATCCGCGATGGGAGAGAGGGAATAATCAGCTACCTCCTGGCTCTAATGAGAAGGTCATTGCTCTCTAATTATCACAGGCAGCTCAGCCGCAGCCCTTCAAAGGACCCCAGGAGCGTAACCAGCTTCAGACAATGCTGTCCCTGCACACACAAACACACACACACACACACACACACACAGACACACACACTTAAACACACACAATTTACACCAAACACACACATACACACTTAAACACACAGGATTAACACCAAACACACACATACACACACAGACTGTCACCTAAGTAAAAAGACATTTACTGTACATATGTTGGTACAATGTTCACACACACACACACACACACACTTTGTGTACACATGCACAAGCACACTGTACACACATTTCATTGTGTCATATGCTATTTCAATTACTTCAGTTCAGTACAAGGCTATCTCATTATATGTATAATTGTGCAAGTTATTCAACCATTCAATCAACCGTGCTGTATATATACTTTTGTTTACCATAGAGAAGCTAACTATAATTATGAATGATTAAGTTCATATGTCATGTACATGGGGTTTTATTTATCATGTAGAAATGCAGTTGAATCCATGTTGACCAGTATCATTGACAGAAACTGAGTCATAGTTAGTTTGAATCAGAGTTTTAGCAGCTATTCAAAAAAGTTTGATCCACACATTGTGATTGGCTGAGGGGTCCTTCCAAGTTTTGAATCCTGTGGCATCATTCTGTCTGGGGTATTGTAAAAAATTACGCAGATCATATTGTGGTCAAATTTTTGGTAGAAATACCTAGCTAGAACGGCACAGCTTCAGATGAGGGCATCACAGCTCCCAGATCCTTGTATCGTCACGTAATATCTGGGGTTTACTGTATGGCAGCTGATGCTCTGCCCGTATGCCACACATAGATAGAAATAGTTCTGCTCATTCAAGCCTGTGCTGCATGGTGCTGCATGGTGCAGCATGCCGAGTCCATGTTCCTGACTACGGTGGGATGTGCCATGCATCAGTTCTGATAGTGGGTTCCCACCTTTCCCTGTCAGTGCAGAGAGCCATCGTCAGAGAGCCATGCTCAGAGAGCCATGGTCAGACCTGCCAACAGACCCTGAATAACAGGACAGCAGCCCCGCTGCACCACTGTCAGAGTGCTAGCCCAGACCCTGCTCTCTGACAGCCGCCTGGTTAGATAGGTGGGGCGTTTGTTCTGTTGACATTACAGGTCCAAAGACAAACCTTTCCATCAACGCTGTTTCTCCCTGTCTCCCACGTTCACTGTTGCAGCGATCAGCGCTTAGCCATTAAGTCAGTTGCTGTAATAGAACCGCATGTGAAAGCTAATTATGCACCTCGCAGTCTCTTTTGCTTCTCACAAATGGAGGGTTCCCCATCCGGTTTTCCTTATTAGGTAATTTGTCCTTTTTATTTGTGGCTTTGATTGTGCTTCTCTCTAGGAATTCTGACATGTCATTGGCCATCTTTAATCTGAATGGCAGGATCCTGTCGGTGTGTTCTCGGTTTCTCTCTCTCTCTCTCTCTCTCTCTCTCTCTCTCTCTCTGAGACACAGTCAATTTATTTATGTTGCATTTATTTCAAAATAATTAGTGTTGGAGAAAAGTCTTAGGCCTTTGTCTAACGATGCAGAGAAACAAATTATCATTTATTTATAAGGAGAGAAACAGGATTTAGAAATAGCATGCATGTTTCATTATTAATGACCTTTTTTGACAGTTTTAATTTATACGATCCTGCAATTTTTTCACTGGGGTGGGAAGTGCGAGAGGGGAAAATGTTTGCGTTGCTGTTTTGGCTGATTTGTCAGAAATATGGAAGTTGTGACGCCACCCACACAAAATCTGAACACACAATGTGGAGGGAGGAAAATGAAGCACATATGGATGTGCTCACTGCCTTCACAATGACTCCAACTGTAAATGATTGTCTGTGAATTAATCTAATTAAGAAAGCCACAGTAATGCTCTGAGAGAGAGCCAGGGAGAGGAGCTCACGTGGTCAGGATGCCTCTTCTTAGTAAACAGCACTGCTAAAAAAGACAACATACAATACCCTGGGAGAGTGTGTGTGTGTGTGTGTGTGTGTGCGTGTGTTTGTGTGTGTGTGCGTGCGTGTGCGTGCAAGTCCTGTGTGTGCACTCCACTAAAGATCGGACGTGCAAACACATTTCATTTCCGTGACGGTGTGTTGCAAACGTCTATCAAAACGCTCACCCCTCCAACCCTTTTCGGAGAAAAGGGCTTTTTCAGCTGTGTTCAACTTCCAGAGTTGGGTCAAACCTGCAGAGAGGCATGTTAAACCACCACCGTGTTAACACGCCACTACCGAGCCTCAACACAACACTTTATCACTTGTATTTGTGTGGACAGGGACTCCATCTAAGATGCTTGGGCATTACTCAGGAGAATATTGTCATCTCGCTGCCATTTCAGAATAGAGGCACACCAGAGTAGCACACAGCCCAGAAGGACAATCACAATGCGAGACATCTCCATCAATTTTCCACTCTACTTCAGTCTGTTTCAAGCAACCGTGGCGACGGGCGAAGCAGTACAGTAGGGAGAGAACTGGAGGAAGAGGGGGGAGGCAGGGGGGAGGAGGGTTGAGAGAGAAGCTCCTGTCCTTCCAGGTTTCCGCCTGACTTCCTCTCCAGTCTTATCAACTGACCCTCCCATGCTGCCTGCGCTGGTGACTTCTAATGGGTTTCATACGACACCGGGCCTGGCCGAGGCACCAGACTGCTTCCCCTCAGCCCTGGCTGCCATTAGCCACCGTGATGGGGGTAGGAGGCAGAGGGAGGAGAGGGGGTAGGAGAGGAGAGGTTGGGAGGGAGGGAGGGGGGTCTGGCAGTCCCCTGAACGTCTACCCCGGTGACTGATGCAGCGCGGTGGCGGAGGCCTCTCCCCTGGGCCTGCCCTCGACGTATGCACTCCGACAAGCATCTCTCTCTCTCTCTCCTCCTCTCCTCCCTCGCTCTCCCTGTGTCCCGACGAGCCTATTATCATGAGGTCCTGTGAATATTGTGCATTCTGGGAAGTGGCACATAAAAGAATGATCAGGCAAAGCTTTCAGACAGAAGCCGCCTGTGAAAGCTGCCTCTCTTTGTTGAACAAAATGGAGACGTGTCAGCGAGGGGTGCACCTGTTGAAAGCCCTGGTGAAGACACAGGCTCTCACACATGGCATTACGTGCCTTATTATTTATACCAGGCTGTCAGCTAATATTGCATGGCGCTCTCTCCGGAGCACTTTCTAGCGGGCTTGAAAGTCACAGCAAGAGGCACCCATGGTCCCCGGGACGACGCAGAGCCAGTCACGAGGGAGGCCCCTCTCTGCTGGTGACATCAGGCATGTGTGCACTGGGGCCAGGAGCATTCTGTTTCATCTCACTTCACTGGCTCCTGTTCTTCTTTTTCTTTTCGGCTCAGGCACAGGCTCCTCCACACGACATGCCCCTGTTCGGAGCGTTTACGAAACAAGGTCGAGTTCGAGCGACCGAGCCCTGAAACCTCCTCAGGAATGCAAACATGATATTTGCCGGAACAAAGTGTGGCAGCTGGAAGGGTTTGCGTCAGGCTGGTAGAGATAATGAGAATGCAGTGAAGGACAGTCCCTGGGTTTCTATTTCAAATAGCTGCAGGAGCTCAGTGCATGCAGGGGTTAAGGGCATTGTTCACTCAACTGGAGACGGGGACCATTTTTTATGCAACAGTGACCCCTGATTAGAGGGTGAGTTTTAATGGCAGCTAATTAGGCCACCTCTTTAGCCCTGGCGTAATGATCAAACAAGCTGTCAACGGTTACCTGATACAATGATCTGCTCACTCCTGATATGATATTTTATTCCTCTGCAATTACGCTACCCCCTGACACACCACGTGTGTTTATTGCCTCAAGCACACATGTCAAATTAAAGAGCAGCTTATGCACCTGATATTTAATTATTGCCTGCTGCACCGCAGTGCACAATGGGAAAATGTCAAAGGCAGCAATCGACAGTACTTCAAGCAGCAGTCGGTGTGCAGCGATCACCGAGCACGCTCGCACGCTCTCGCACACTCAGTCATATGTGAATTTGAATATTGAATATGAATGTGAACTTTGTAGTGCTTGTCTTGGCTCATTTGGCTAACCGTGATTTTGCTTTGTTACTGCAAAGAGACTTGGGCATGTCAGGAAACTGCGGCACGTCTCCAAAGACAAAATTAAGCTCCGATTCATTCTTCTTCTTTTTTTATTCCGACAGAAACATGCTTTTCTTTTTGCTTTTAATATGAACGTAAATACATTCGTCCGTTATTCCAACGCATTGGAATGGACTGTGTTTCTCATGTTCAAATGTTAGGATTCACAGTGTGTAAAGTGGAACTGGCATGTGTCAATACACAGATAGATGGTCTGTGTCAAGGAAATTAGAGCAAAAAATCTGTGTTAATATGAGACTGATGCATTTCTGATCAAGCAATTAAAATATCCCCAAACACTTAATTAATCTATATAAATCCAGAACCCTGAACCTAGTTATGAATATACATTGAAGAGAATGTGAGCATGAGCAGGACACCATGTGTTTTAATGGCCATGATGGTCACAGGATCCTGCCATAATGAGGTCTGTAATTCACAGGATAATTCATTTATTTTACAAAGCATGAAAGTTTTATTCCTTTTCAACTAGCATTTGAGATGATTCCCATACCCTGTGTACTTCCTCTAGAGTTTCCTGTCAAATTTACGACTGTGTCAATTCACGACTGAATCTGATTATATATCTGCTTATAAAAAAGTGTTTGCACCATCTTTTAAGACCTGAAATAGCTCATTTTTAATTGACTTATTCTTCTCAGTTGTTTATTAAAAAAGTGTGTGGTCAAAGTGTTACAATTCTTACAATTTCCTCTTTTTGAAGAACTGGGCGCCTCTCCACAAATGTTTAAATCTGTTGCTCCACTAATTACATGCGTCTGGGAAACAGATTATCACTTTAGAACGATTTCTCAGTTTTTCTGTTTCTTCACAATTCTTCTTTTCCACTTCAAATGAATAGTGCGTTGTCATTTGAAGACACAGCCATGCAAAAGTACTTTTGAGAGAGGAAATTGTTTCACCCTAAAAAAGATGTCTTGACAGTCTAATTGAATGTTCTGGATTGCTCTGACCAGACAACTTTTAACTTCTCAATGTTCTCTTCAACCCTGTTGTGCTTCTCTGTGGTATCCGTCACACTGTTCCCGCATGGTCAGAACTGTATTTATGAGACATACGGGTCACATTTTAATAGAATAAGCAAAGACAGACTGAAGTATAGCTAAAGCACTATTCATATTATTGGCACATACGTTCGTATGAGTACAGTATAGCTTGACTGCTTTATGGAGTTTAATGCTTTATGAATGCAGTGGATTAATATATTAATTGCTACAACCCTGATGAATTAGTGAGGTGGCATGGCTACCATGATTGACTTAAAAGCCCCCTCATGTGTTCATGTCATGAGGGATAATTATCTTCTGTCACAGATGAAATAGTGCCCAAACTTTTACAGCCCTTCCTGTGCGTGTGCACTTTTCCCATGTTCCATTCCTTTTTCGCTGGAAAGAAGAATGGTAGAGAGCCAAGGTATTGGAACCGAGAGAAATAAAAGAAAGTATCAGAGAGAGAGAGAGAGAGAGAGAGAGAGAGAGAGAGAGAGAGAGAGAGAGAGAGAGAGAGAGAGAGAGAGAGAGAGAGAGATAGAGAGAGAGAGAGAGTAGAGAGAGCGAGAGAGAGATAGAGCGAGAGAGATGAGAGCTATGAGAGAGCGAGGGAGTGGGAGGAAGGAAGGACAGTGAAGAGATAGTGAGAAGAAATAACATATATCTGTGTAAAGAACAAATGAAACATCCCTCACTCACCGACAGAACACACGCGGCGAGGAGAGGCAGAGCCGGGATGGAGCCGACTGCGAAGGCTCGGTGACAGTTGCCTTTTTGCTGCTCCACTGTAATGGGCTGTGCATTCAAAGTCTGAGTGGCTATACATGACAGGCCTGGTCATCCCTGCTGTCTTACACATCCTGGGGGATGTTCCATCTAACAGGCACACACACACACACACACACACACACACACACACACACACACACACGCACACACACACACACACACACACACAGGCAGTCTGGGACCCCGGTGAATGGGGTTAACTGAACACCTGCTCTGCAGTGTGGTTTGTGACAAATGATGATAGATGTTAGAAGTTTAAGGAAATAATTGATTGTTTTAGTTAGGGAATTCCCCACAGACGTTAGAAATGGCTCATCTTTAATTGTGAATTTATCATCGGCGCGTGATTGCGTTTGTGTGTGAGAGAACGTGTGAGAGACGTGTGAGTGGTGTGTGTGTGTGTGTGTGGATTGTACATAGACCTGTGTGTATGTACTGAACGTACATGTGCGTGTGTATGTGCATGTGTGTGTGTGTGTAATCTAAGGGGATCTTGTAGATATTGAGGGTGAGGATGCTGAGATCCTGACTCTGGTGGGGGCTTTGTGGAGGCTGAGCCTTACAAAGCCCTGGGACTGCTCCCAGCTCTTTCATCCCTTAAAGTCCTCCAACGGCCTTCCAAAAACACTCCAAAGAACACAGAAGAATACCCAATCCTCCTGATAATGAACCGAAGAAAAAATCTGGACATGTAGGCTACTAAAATGTCTTACCCATCTTTGTTGTCTTTATCAAATATTCCCCTGGCATGCAGGTTTTTTTTAAGGATTTAACAGTCAATCCGTGCTGGAATTTGCCATGCTATTTGCCATAGGCTCACTGTCTGTAATGCAGAGAGGTTTTTTTCTTCCAAACATGCTGTTATTGTTAATTGGAAGCTCTTCACCAGGCCAGAGGCCGGTCTGGACCATCCCTGGCCCCAGACTCCTCTGCTGGAGTGCAGGCTACAGGGGAAACCGGGAGCACCTGCTCTGTAGATGCAGAGATGGAATGCAGCCGGTGGAAGTTCCTCCAGTGTGCCCCAGATGCCAATATAACACAGATGTCACGGTGTCGGTCCAAAACCACAATCACAACATATGGTAATTGCTGCAGAATTATTTTCTGGCTGGTATCTAACCAGGGGCTGATAAAACAGAGCAGTCAGCTAGCTTAGTAGAAGCTCCCCAGGAATGAGGGCCTGCCAAATGGAAGGAGAGGAGATGTCAGTGGCTGTGAGTGAAGGGCCACCAGGTAAAGCCATCAGGGCTGCCGATAGCCAGAGCAATCTGGATGGCCAAGGGTGAACGATTCCACAGATGTTCTCTGAGAGATGTTTGTCTCCTCACAAAGTGGATTGTTTGCAGTGTTCCCAGTGGCTGCCCCGGTTATGTTCTCCTGGACCCACACTGTGGTGTGAATTTTAATACATGCTGTTCCGTGACAGATTTACCTGTGACAGTTATACTCTTTTTAGATTTTTTGGGGGAGGGAGGTAAAGATGGGCAGGTTTTGTGTTTCAACCCATGTTTTTCCTCTCTGATATTTGGTAAACCGTGGCCAAAGGCCAAACCATGGACAGACAGACGAGTGTAAGAAATTATACCAGTCCACTAGCAGTCTGAAATGCTACTGTTCTGGGGGATTTTACTCAGTGAATTGCAACTCTCCACTCTCTCGTCTTCTCACTTATAGACTATTCAGTCTGCTGTCTTTCTCCTCCACATTTTCAAACCTACCCCACACACAGACATAAAAACATGTTCAGATATAATGGACAAATATTGATCCACACATCACATGTTGTTATTGAAAAAACACGCTCTCTCGTCCACAGATGAGTATTTTAGAAAGCTTTGAAGTTACCGTCATGGTCTGAAAAGCAGCGTGGAAATTGTAAACTTGCTTAAGATATTCATCCTCTGCCACTGCAAATGAAAAATCGTCTCCTTTTCAAATTGACTTCCCCTGCCCTGTGATGTCAGAGCACATCTTCAACACAAATAGTTTGTGAAGCATTCAGCAGGGTCTCGGAACAACATTTCATCTCTCTCGGAGGAGCGAAACGCTAACCACCCAGATATTCAATCACTGAGCTTTCTTAATTGTAAATGTTCTGATGTAGTGTTGTTTTTCTCGGGCTGCAAACGTTAGCTGTGGGGAGGGTTTTTTCGTTTCAGTCTGGTAGAATCCAACCATTATTCACCCGCGCCCCAGCACCCTTGGATGGAGCTTCAAAACCAACCCTGTTCTCTGCTTCCTAAGTGAGGTGTTTTTTTTTAAGTTTCAAGTAAACATGCACACACACACACACACACACACACACTGCTACGCACACATGCGTATGTGTCCCCCACACATACACGTTCACTTTCATATACGCACACGCACACCACTCACGAAGATGCGCACTAAAAACACATATAAAGAAACACATACATATTCACACTCAAACACGGAAGCAGCCAAGCAGAAAACGATCCCTCCCTTCTCCCGTCAAATCCAAGTTACAGTAACATTCACTGATGAGTTTTTGGCTCCACCATCTGGCCTTATGTGGCATGGATGAATAATTTAAGCAGAAACATTCCCTCTGTTTAAATTACATATCATTTCTATCCCTTGGGCTACTAAACTCTTAGCCTAACTTTATTAGAATAGAAGTAGACAGATTTGTAAACTTCTCGAGATGGCTGTTAGGTCAATGTGAGGGAACAAAACAGCTTTACTTTACAAATGGTTTTACTTAAGTTATCAACTGAAATAAATCAGCTGTTCGATCCCTGAAGCCTTCCCCCTGTCTTGAGTTCTGTGCTCCACTGTTCAAGACCCCCCCCGGGTAATCTCCTCAATGACAGTATTGATGAGCAGGAACATGAAAATGCCATGAAAATGTCAATGGTTTAGGTCATTGACTTTGCAGTAAAAACTTGGGATTCCTTCGGAACATGGTCGGGTAAACTACAAGTGAATCTAAATCAAACGCAGTCGTTACTGTAAGCTTCTTACTGTATGACTCTTGGGAGGAGTGGAGGAGAGGAGGAAAGGAGAGGAGGAGAGGAGGAGAGGAGGCGAGGAGGCAAGGATGCAAGGAGGCAAGGAGGCAAGAAGGAGAGAAGGAGAGGAGGAGAGGAGATCTCTCGGTGGTCTTCTGTTTTCAGAAGCCTCTGAGTATTGATTGGTGGAAATGAGATTGGTGAAGAGAGGTGTATGCTCATTGGGGGGGCTAGCTGGGAGAGGAGGGAGGCCGTCTCACTTAAAAAGAGCTCATGTTATGACGCCCTTTATTAAGACTCTTCATTTGCCTTTGAAGCCAGGCTCTGGGGATTGGCCCTGGCAGGTTAAAGACACTTGGTGTCTCCCCCACTTATTCTCGTACCCCTCAGAAGAGTGTGTGTTTGTGGGTGTTTGTGTGTATTTGTCTATGGTATGTTGTTTGGTGTGCAAGACTGCCTCAGGTAGAATCCATTTCAGCAATAACTCATATGACTTACGTCTGTCTACCTCTTCACTTACCAGTTTTGTTCTTTCACATCTTGTAAAAGACGTCTTCTCTATACAGTCAAATTCCGTTTTTGACATTATCCTATAGTTCACATCAGGATCTCAGGGATCGAGGACAGATAAACAATGTGCAACCCTTCATCGATTCAGGTCCTTCGAAAGGTTCTCTGTGATGCCGAAGCACCGCAGGTACAGTTCCCATGAGGTTGACCGAACGTGTGTGTGTTTGTTGGTCCCCAAAGGTGTGTGTACGTGTGTTATGTGGCATGGTGAGAGAAGAAATGCTTTGGAGATGAAACCCCGATGGTGGGAACGAGAGCGTAGGTTTGTACCATGCGCTTGGCATGAAAAGGAAAAATAATGCTTAGAAGTAAGTCACTCCGCCTCCCCCCTCCTCGCTCCCATCTTGTGCAGTGTGGCACCACTGTATTGTGTTTACTTAGCTGAAAGTAAGACCTGTTTGTGTTGAAGAGTGTTTGGTACTCCCTCTGAACACGCACTCTTTCACCTTCTCTCGGGCCTCTTTCTCGGGCCTCTCTCTCGGGCCTCTCTCTCGGGCCTCTCTTCTCGGGCCTCTCTCTTCTGGCCTCTCTCTCTGGGCCTCTCTCTCTGGCCTCTCTCTCTGGCCTCTCTCTCTGGCCTCTCTCTCAGGCCTCTCTCTGGGGGCCTCTCTCTCAGGCCTTCTCTCTGGGCCTCTCTCTCAGGCCTCTCTCTGGGGCCTCTCTCTCGGGCCTCTCTCTCGGGCCTCTCTCTCGGGCCTCTCTCTCGGGCCTCTCTCTCAGGCCTCTCTCGGGCCTCTCTCTCGGGCCTCTCTCTCGGGCCTCTCTCGGGCCTCTCTCTCGGGCCTCTCTCTCGGGCCTCTCTCAGGCCTCTCTCTCGGGTCTCTCCTCTGGCCTCTCTCTCAGGCCTCTCTCTGGGGCTTCTTCCGGCCTCACTGTTTCCCCACCTCTCTGCTGTGCTGCCTCTGTGCCTCTCAGACTTCCTTGACACTCTGTCTCGCTGCGTCTCTGCCTCGATGCCTCGCTGCCTCTCTGCCTCGCTGCCTCTCTGCCGCTGGCTGCCAGAGTGGCCTCCCCCTCTGTGGCCACTGCGGGCAGCTAACCAGGCAGAAAACAGCAAAGAAAACTTGTTTCTCTTTTAAATGGATGAGCATTGAACACACACTCTCCCTCTCTTCTCCCTGGCGATTGCTTTCTCCTGACTCAAATGACTGTGGATGCTTATGTAAACTGACTGGCTCCAGATGAAGCTCTAAACAGCTGGACCCTTGCCAGCCGTGCAATCGGAACTCTGCTCACCTAATGATAAACTAACATACACCAAACCTCCAGCTCACCTAATGTTAAACTAACATACACCAAACCTTCAGCTCAGAGACCCCTATGCCCCAAAAAAAAATTGTCCTTTGATGTCCAATATTCTGTTTGATTTTCCCATTTTCAATCATGTCTAAATTATTTACATGGGTTGTTATTCCTTGTGGTGTTTTCAACAACAGTGTGTCCATTGTTTGGCCAGGTCTTCATTCTCACGGTGCATTGTTAACTGTCGGTAAAGGGTGACAAAGTGCAAAGAGTTGTTCAAGCAACATAAAGTTCCTTCAAGAATAGTGAAATAAATCAAATTTGAACTGGGGGGGATCATTGTCTTGGTCCTCACAGTCTGCATTATTTCAAGGGTGTTTAAGTTTAGAATCATTGAAATGAAGTTACTGGGGCACTCCAATGGCTCACCTGTCAAGTGCATGCATCACATCAGCTCAGGATTCATGCAGGGGCATGGGTTCCAATCAGGAGGGGCATAGGTTCCAATCAGGAGGGGCATGGGTTCCAATCAGGAGGGGCATAGGTTCCCATAAGGAGGGGCATGGGTTCCAATCAGGAGGGGCATGGGTTCCAATCAGGAGGGGCATAGGTTCCAATCAGGAGGGGCATAGGTTCCAATCAGGAGGGGCATGGGTTCCAATCAGGAGGGGCATGGGTTCCAATCAGGAGGGGCATGGGTTCCAATCAGGAGGGGCATAGGTTCCAATCAGGAGGGGCATAGGTTCCAATCAGGAGGGGCATGGGTTCCAATCAGGAGGGGCATGGGTTCCAATCAGGAGGGGCATGGGTTCCAATCAGGAGGGGCATGGGTTCCAATCAGGAGGGGCATGGGTTCCAATCGGGCTCAGAACATCTCCTGCATGTCCTCCACTCATGTAATACATGTTTCATGTAATTCTTCACTGTTTATCCAATTGAAGCAGAAATGCCCCAAATCTCTCTCTAACGTTAAGGAAAGGGTTAATGGTTAAGGTTTGGGAAAACAGGGTCCCCACTAGAAAAGCGATACAAACGTGTGTATATATGTGGTCTGTGCATAGGTTTTAGGTGCAAATAGACTATAGACTGTCTAGAAAGGTGCCCGTAAATAGTAGACCCTGTGTGGCAGATGGATAAGTGTTGGAGGAGAGTTCTCTCTCAAACACACATGCACACACACACCCACACATGCACACACACACACCCACACATGCACACACACACACGCATACGCGCACACACACACACACACACACCCACCCACACACACCACACACACACACACACACACACACACACACACACACACTCACACAGGGGAAAGTAAAGCAAGTGTCACCTCCTGCTGCTCTGCTTCATACACACCCTGCATCCCTGATATCTCAGCTAGGCTTGACAGAGAGGGAGAATATGTCAAAGGATCTGGAAGATTAGGCTCCTGCAGACAGATGGCGGTTATAGTTGTGGAGATGTGTTTACTGTCGGGATTAAGTTGCATATTTTCATTGTTTTACAGCATTGCACACAGGTGTCATTTAAAAGGTGACAACAAAAACTCTAAAAAATATTTCGGCACGAGGGGTCAATTTCAAAGTATTCTTCACAACAGAAGACAGAGCTCCACACACACTAGCCTACATCAGCTTCCTCAGTTTCCCCCTCATGTAATTCCTTCAAACACTGTTTTAAACATGAACGTAATTGGCAATTTGTTAGGCACTTAATATCTCAGTTCTCCCATAAGTGCACATTTAAAAGGGCTCTTTTGTCTAATTACACTGAAACAAGAGGATCCTAATGAGGGCTTGGCTTTGTTGTTGAGCTCACTGATGTTAATGCCATTCCTCCACATGATAAAAGTGCCATTAACTACCATGTAAATCAGCAGCTCTCTCGCATGCTGGCACAAAGTGATTATGACAATGCCGCCCACCACCCATTTTTACCGGCCATGTTTACCATAATAAAGATTCTCAGGGTACAGAGGGGCCAATAAACCATGTACACAGATCAGACACTGGATAACCGGAGCCAAGTGGAAATTGGAAGTTCTCTTTTTGTCGTACATAATTTATGATCTGCTCGATCCCAAGAGATCCACCCCCACCAATGAGTAAATAAATACCATTGTACTGTATCGCTCGTCTGCCCCTCTGCAGAAAGCAGATTTAATCCCCCATTAAGACCAGAAGACTGCGAGGCTTTGAGGGTAATTAGCGAACATGCTTCGGAATGTTGGCGGGGTTTGGCAGGTGCGTTTGATCAGTGGCGTTGGGCGAAATCTCTGTTGACAGGGTGGGATGGCAGGGGGAGGGAGGTAGGAAGGCAAGGGGGGCGGGAGAAATAATCCACCAGGGCTGGGGGGCAGGTTCTCACTCATCCACTCATTTTCTTTGCATCTTCAACCCATCTGAAGTACAAAGAAGAGGATCAAGTCATAGAGATGTTGTGCAACCGACGGGTTTTTAAGACCCAAGGTTTCTTTCTTGGACTTAACGGTATTTGTACTGATTGATCTTGACTTCAAAATGACTATCTGTAATACAGTAAAACAATATCGCTTCTTTTGGAAGTTGAAATCAGATCATTTCCCCTTCAGTGAGGAACACCAAATTGCCCATCCCTCAATTAGGAATTAGATGACAGTGGCCTCACCTTAGATGACAGTGGCCTCACCTCACACGAACTGGGGAAGAACAACATTTGCATTCTTGAATCATTACCAGAATGTCCTAAATCCCTCTGAAAGACATTAAAACACCCTCTCAAATCGCCACTGTTCATAATCAGTGGGCTGTGTTACAGCGGCAAAAGAAGGCATGTACAAACTGGGTTAGGTATTGTATGAGGTAGAATAGATTTAAGATGTAATGGAGCCACGCGGTGAGGCGCGCACACTTAAACAGATCTAATGTTAATGAATTATTAATATCATTGGGTGTGAATTTTCAGAGGTGACATAGGAGCACAATGAGGCCCAATTAGACTTGCTATGTGCAAGCTCATTTGCAGATGCCAGCAGCATAGTTTATATATAAATGCTAATATTTGAAATTAAAATGAAAGTTGAAAAGGCTAGTAATAACTGTTCATTAACACTCTTGTTTTGTTTTTCCCCCTCTACAAACTTGAATCGAGTGGAACATTCGTGAAGGAACGTATTTAACATTTCGGACCACAAAGATACATTTCAAAGCTTTGACTTATGCCTTTGATGTGAGTATTCTCTGCAGACTAGATATTATTTTAAGATCCCTTTGTTTAAAAATTCATTTTTATTATCCCTGCATGAAATGCATGGCAATTCCCCACATGACCAACCATCGGTGCAATTAACATCTTCGATCGAGCTCATATTCCTGATAATTAATACAGCTTCCGTACCTCCCCTGTGATGGCTCGCAGGGCCGGACTCCTCCACAGAACCCCTTCATTTACAGAATCAGTTTCATCCTAATGAAAATGGAACGTGAAACTTTAATGAACGAGACTCGACTGTCATGATAATAAAGACTTTGAAACAACACCGTGGCCAGCTCTGCTCGTCTGCCGTCTGCAGAGCGTGTAGCGACATCAAACCAATTAAGACTGATGATAAATATTAACACTGCGGGGTATTCAGAAAACATGACTGGAAAGCCAAGCTGTAAACAAGTGTTGTTGAACGACTGATCATTAAAACTGTGTTTCACTGTGCTGCACAGCAATGATACGAGGTTTCCCCCAAAAATCACTAGGATTAATCTGGCTTTGGGGATATGACTGGTATTGTTTGAGAGAAAATGCTGTGGTAATTGCTGGGCGCCCCTGTGGCTCAAGGGGTAGAGGGAGTTCCGTACGGGCCGAGGCACCAACGTAGAGGGTTCGATTCCGGCTCAGGGCATTTCTACAAGTCTTCTCCCCTACGTTTCCTGTTTATCTCTGGCCAAAATACACATTCGAGAAATACCTTAATTGGACCAGGGCTGTGGCCAAACTGTCAATGTTTTTATCGATGAATGATAATGTATCAAAGTAGCTTCTGTTCTGACTGCAGACAGCTCTCCTGTGTAAGTTCTCCTTGCTGCCCCCCCCCCTCCTCCATCTCTCCTCAAGCCACAAGTGGAAACATGATAGGAACAAGTGAAGTGTTTTTAAGAGCGCTCGTGGATACAATGTCTGGACATGAACATAAGCCTGCCGTGCCCCTCGGGAGACACAAAGTGTTTTCTCACAACACGAGGCAGGAGGGGAGGGAGGCCAGTCACAAGCTTCACAGCACTAACAAATCATCACTTCTTCTCTGTAGAGATCAGTGATGCCAGACTCGGTATGCCTCTTCTGGTTCTGGAGCCTGTTCGAGCAGCGGGGAGAGCCAGCCACGATGCGGTCCAGATCTCCCTCCGCTGATCCTGGGTCTGTTTTAGGCCGGGCCCACCCACACGGCCAAGGATCAGTCCATCTGGTGTTTATTTAACAACAGAGAGGAGCAGACTTTTCCCTATCTTCTTCGATTTAGAGCCATCTCAATTAGGAGATTTGTTCTCCAGAAGGGTTCACATGTATTTACCTTGATAGAGAGATCAGTAGTGGTGTGTGCTCCAGCAAAGGGAAGTTCTAGTAAAGCTGTGGAACAGCTCTGAATGACCTCTGAAACTTTTAAACAGTTGGAGTATACATTCATAAAATGTAATAACTGGTTTCCAAAGGTTTCCAAGTATGGAAGACAAGGTATTGAATAGCTAAGACATTTTGACTTCGAATCACAAATTACATTAAATATGCAGAGTGTGTCATGTACAATACTTATACTGAAGTCAATTCAACTTGCCTGAACTATAGAAAGGTTGAAAGTAAGAGAAAGTGAGGCTAGTGAATGTCAAGGCTCCTACCGTAATACATAGGCAGCATTAACGCATGTTTTAATACCAGCGCTCCTTAATGGGGTGACGTGTTAAATTATCTATATATCTCAGCGATTCAAAAAGGGCCATCAAACTCCAACTTGAGAGCAGTGTCTTGTAATTGAATAATACATTACATGTGGCAATTATTTCTGTTAGAACCAGACTGAGAAATCAATAACCAAGGGATCAAATCAGTGACTGTGGAGCTCTTGTCTCTTTCCCCTCGTGGCTAATTACATCATCACAGTTTAAACACCTGCACTGTGTTCCTGCTTGCTGTGGCCCGGCTCTGCTCAGACATTGGGACAGCTATCAAAGGCTGCTCAGTCATCAGGAAAAAAAAAGTAAAAAAAGTAAAGAAAAAATAGAAAAAAGAAAAGAAAATAGAAAAGTAAAAAAATAGTGGTTATCGTTAGTTAGATAACATTTTGGATCGTCAGTGTTTTTTCTTAATGGATAACTGGAACATATGGTATTTTTGCAAATAAAAGAATTACACATCAAGACGCACAGGCAAATACGGCATGATGGGAGAGTTAAGCATCTTTGTTGAGATAATATTCGCTTATTGCATGGCCTGACCCCGACTTATAAATTATGCATCGGTTCATAGCTCCAGGCAGTATCTTCCCATGACGTGCGGCTGTTGATTAAGAGAACGTGAAAGGGGACTGACATAATGAACACGTCCCAGCACACAAAGGCAGGAAGACAGCGCTAGCTGCATTATGCACAACACACAGGTGACACTGGCAAGCTGACCACAACCATGGGCTGTTGGCAGAGCAAAGGCCATGTTGCTTTTGTCTAAAATATTCACGGCTCTTAAAAAGCCTGATATCAGGTCTCATTAAATGTTGATGCCGCTGGTGGATTAGGAGAACACAGGCTACATCAAAGCCTTGTTATGTCCAGTGAATGCTAAGTGCTACTGAGCTGCCCCAGTGTACAGTTCTCTTCCCCTTTACTCTGACTGTGAGTGTGAGTTCTCCTCGACCCTGCCTTTGGCCCTACAGCCACAACCAGCAGTCACCTCAGAACCTCTGGGGCTCCAGGACAGCCACTGTGTCTCTTGTAAACAGTATGTGTGAGTACTGTCCGCACAGCCCTGCCTGTGTCAGGATAGTTTTCCTTCTACTGGTGGACTGGAGAACGAGTCAAACTCCTTTTAAGTAGGAGTTCGTCCTGTGGACTGTTACAGTGGTATCAGAGGAGATAACTGTAAATGTCTCCATCTGAACTGCTTAACTTTTGGTTCTAACTCCAGCGTTTGAGACTAAAGAGACATGATTCCTATTACATGGGCTGGTCTCATCCAAATCCAGGCCGTCGCCACAACAGAGACGATGGTAGCCTGGAGTCACAGGATGTACCTGTTTACTGTAATGTTAAACTGATTAATAATCTCATGTGCATTCTCCCTCTGTGTGTGTGTGTGTGTGTGTGTGTGTGTGTGTGTGTGTGTGTGTGTGTGTGTGTGTGTGTGTGTGTGTGTGGTGTGTGTGTGTGTGTGTGTGTGTGTGTGTGTGTGTGTGTGTGTGTGTGTGTGTGTGTGTGTGTGTGCGTGTGCGTGCATGCGTGTGTTTCTGCACCTAATACAGTATGTTGCTTGTACCTTGTTGAAGGACACGAGTGTGTTATCCTTTAATGTTCCATGCTGCAGCGTGCCACAGTAGACACACTATAAGGGCAGTGAACCTTGCCAAAGGCACTGAGAAAGCCTTCAGTCCTCAACAGAAACAGGTAAGCAGGACCCCACCAATCACTGGTCTCCTGCCTGAACATCCAGCTACACAGTATTTCAGTCTGCCAGTGAATTATTGACTGGGATATAGAATCACAGAAAGAGACCCTGAAAGAAATTCTTAGAACTGTTGAGCAGTAAAAAGCTCCTCTTTCAGTGCCTCGAGCTCCCAGGGAAATGTTCCGTCCCTATCTTGGTTGTGGGTAATATTTAACAGTGCGTGGTGCTTCTCAGCCCCAATGCACTGGTTTTTAGTTAATGACCAACCTGTACTCTAAGCCCGAGTGCCCGTCGCACAGTGACCAGACTCAGTCTCTTCATCCTTGGTCTTGGTCGACTCCTCTCTGAGGGTTTCCTCCGGGACAGTCCCGTACCTGTCTCTGCGGTGACTCTGATGGGATCGCTGAGGGCCCTGGGGATCGACGTGGAGGACAGCGCGTCACTGCGCTGGGCGCGGGCGAAGAACCGTGGCGAGGAGAGATGCGCCGCTCGCGAAGTGAAAGCCCTGAGCCGGGCGGCGGCGGCGCGCTGCTCGGACGTGAAGAGGGAGCAGGTGGCTCTGGAGAGAGTCTTGCTGAAGGTTAGAACGTCCACGGGCTACTTGAGCGAAGACACGTGCCACCAGAGGACGTAAATATCCAGAGAGCCAGTGTCTTCAGCTGTTCTGTTTTGTGCGGTGGGTTTCGCTTTGCCGCTTTCATGGCAGCTGGGTAAAGATCCCTGCTCCTTCTCCATTGCCGACATGAGCAGAAGGAATGGCCGCCAGTTCATTTCAATGACGAGGATGGACCCGACCTCTTATTTGGCAGTACAATTGTTTTCTCTCCAGTCCAGCAGGGAAACTCATAAACAAGAGGGAGCCCCGTCGAAGGTCCTACCCTGAAGGGCAGAAGGAGAGGGACAAGACAGGCTGGGTTTCTCCACATAAAAGCCTCCAGGTGACCTATGGTTCCAGCCAGGCCTTTAAAGAAATGGATGACAATCAAAAGGACAAATGTGACGGGTCTCCTGTGTGCACTACAACATGAATGCGAAGCGGCCCCACCGGTTCTGTGATGTCTTTGACCTGCTAGTTCAAAGCTACTTCTGGACCTTTGGACCCCTCTCAGTCAGTGTGTGTTTGTGTTTGTGTGTGTGTGTGTGTGTGTGTTTGTGTGTGTGTGTGTGTGTGTGTGTGTTTGCTCGCCTCAGACAAAAGCTTTGTTCATAATAAAGTAAACCGACCACATTGTTCCTTTGAGCAGGACTACCCTTTTGGTGTAACTTGAACAGAGTAGCGTTATAAATCTGGACAAAGCGCTGGTTTGTCGGCGCACAGAATGTCGATATGTTTTTTTTATTTTACATCGTTTTCACAGACACACTGAGTCTGTGTGATATCTCTCTGTTGTGTGTTTTACAGGGGAAACCTTTTGCTGAACGACACACACTTTCTTTTGACTTGTTTGTGTGGACTCTTCGCTTAGCTGAAAACATATTTCCCGAAACCACCGTGTTTAACTGAAATATGTAAACCAAAAACCTGCAGACCCTGACGTTCAGCATGCCTTCCTAATATAACTCTGCAGTGTTCATTAAAAGACACAGTATTCTCAACAAGAGCGGCCTTGTGACGACCTGCACAAACACAGTTCTGTCCGGGGCCAGGTTGTGTGGGCTGGCACAACGAGGCGAGGAGACCCTCAGCAGCAGCAGCAGCACCGGAGCGGGCTAGGCAGCGTGGGGGCTCGCAGGACAGGAGGGGCGGTGGAGGGCTGCTAGCCTCTGGTGCTAGTTAGCCACCGTGTCAAAGCCGAGAACAGAGGCCGAGGGGTGCCCCCTTCCATCCCTCCAGAGACACAAGGGCGCGAAGGCTTTTGATGTTGAAAGTGTGGCTGCGAGACAATACAGACTGCCTGTAATCCTCTCTGTCTGTGGCGCCGCCTTTAACAGCAAGCCTGAGCCGCTGCTCAGTACTGGGAGAGCCCCTCGACCGCACCTCTGTAGCAACTGTAGAAGAGGGAGGCGTTGTAAGTGTGTTGCTTTCAGGATGAAAGGTACATCTGGAACACACAACACGTTGCAGTGCCTCTGTGAGGGAAGGTATACGACCAGCGATGGGCCCTACTTGGCCTACTGTCGATGGATCTCAGCCATGTCTTTTCTGTGGTGCATTCAGGCCGAGCTGACCTTGTTACATGAGTGATCACAAGACATTCCCTCAGCCAGAAGACTGCTCTGCTCCCTCCGTGGTCCCTCCCCAAACACCCAACACTAATGAGTTCCAGGACAATTACATCGCCTTTAAGAGAATATCCCGCCTTTAAGAGAATATCAAGACAGGCCTCCGTCAAACACACTTCAAGTCCTCCCTGTCGATTAGAATCCCGTCTCGTTAACGGCGACGGCTCTCACTTCAATGCGTTGGAATATGTTAACACAGGCCTGCTTTACACTACACACAGCAAACATATAGAGCTTGTCCACGCCTATAGAGGGGCCCTTGAACCCCAACAGGCTGACTGAGACTGGGATCGAGCGAGCACAACGCAGGCCTTTGGAAATCAGTTTAATGTTGTCTTTAGAATATCCATGCATCCACTCCACATGGTAATGAGGCCTCCGTGGGGACTGGGTGTCCCTGTGGGTCTGGGCCAGGGGAGTGACGTCAACACAAGAGACCAGGATCGTGTGGGGAGAACAGGGGGCTGCGTTTCATAGGATTAGCACTTCTGAGTCACACTGTATACAGCCTGTTCATATAGTACAGAGGGTTCTAAAGTTGTTGTTGTTGTTGTTGTTGTACATATAGGGTGGCTAATAAAATGTTTTTCTCTTTTTTGTTTTTATCGGTGTGAGAAGATCCAATCTGACTGAAGTATTTTGCGAATGAATTTTTAGCTTGTCTTTATTTCATTGGTAGTGCTTTATGAATCCATACTGGGGTGTTGCTGTCCTTACTTCAGTAAAGTAAATGCTTCTACAGGGGGGACTTCTGTTTAGACAGGAGGAATTAGCTCCAGCATAAATAACGGCAGCCATAAATATGGCAATGTAGCAAATGGAACAGTGTGCACTATTTGTTACACATAGTTCATGAAAGAGTTCAACAAGGTGAGGGGGAGAAATGACGGTGGCATGGTTCTTTGCTGCCATCTTGAGGAGACGAGACCAAATCGCAGGGTTTCCCTGGGATGACTAGCCTCCCGGTGGCCCGCAGGTTCTCCTTAGCTGGAGCCGTGAGACAGATACAAGAGGCAGACGTGCTGCTGTTGGGAAACATGTCCTGCTGTTATACGGGCACACGTGGCATGTCTGCAGTTATTTGAAAGGTGAGTCAGTAGGTACAGTATAGTCACTGAGGAACAACCATGATACCAGAGAGTTTTAGATAGACACAGAGAGAGAGAGAGGGAGAGGGAGACGGACAGAGAGACAGAGCAAGACAGATACTGGCGATACAAGGTCATTACCATGCACAATGTGAACATAATCTCAGTAGCTCTAAAGAAAAGCCCCCATCCTCTTTAAAATAAAAAAAAATCTTCATTTTATCCGTGCACAATTAAAGGCCATGGGGTTATGTTTCTTTTAAGTTTAATGCAATGCACAGCCGTTTCAGAGGGCATCTTAAAATCTTGAAAGTCTTAGTGAAACTTCAATGGGAGGGGATCCAGATCAAATACAAAAGTTTCATTACCACTGGCATGTCGGAAGTCAAATTAGGCTCTGAAATTACGTTAAATTAAACCCAGCAGACTTGGTTGCAGTGTTCACGATGGTGAATTATGAATATAATATGAATGTGTTGTATTATTGAATAGTCTCCTCTAGCTGGCAGAACAGGGGCCGTCTCAGCAGAGGGAGTGGTGTGTGTGTGTGTGTGTGTTCATTTGAGTGAAAGAGAGTGAAAGAGAGAGAGAGTTTGCAGGAGTTGTATTTTACTGTATGGGCACATATTGTACAGTATTTGGCCAGGTTAAAACTATGTATCGAGCTGGTAAGCTGGTAATATTTATTTTAGTCAAAATATTCCTAATTTAAGAGACACTGCTTTCCACCAGGATATACCTTAATGTTCATGAAGTCTGCCAAGTAGAAATCTGATCATTAAGGCATTCTTTTAGAATACAGTACACTGCAGACAATATGGCGGTGTTTGAAAAAGCAACAAGAAAACAAATTCTATCACTAAGACAACATTTACCATGCATACATATACTGAAAGATGGTTAACAGTCTCAACAATGGACTTAGTAATAATCAATAAAGATGAAGCTTCGTTTACATCTCCAGACAGGAGGACAGTCTTGTGAGCCACTGGGAGCTGGAATCTCACAAGCGGATCCAACTGAATTTGTTCACTTGTCACTGTTTTGGCACCGGCCCAGTGTGTTTAATCGCCTCATGAAACATTTATCTTAAGCTAGCAATGTCATCTAATAAAAGCTCAGTTACAGTGCAGGGGGAAATGCTGATCTCAGCACTTTGGTAATAAGTTGCTCAGAAAAACTGAAGCCTGGACGACTGCCTAACTTTTATTTGCGATGCTTCCGTACGTCAGGAGGGGGGACGGGAGGCAGGCGGGGGGGAACAGGACCCATGCATCACTGTGATTGACAGCCCACAGCTCCCCCTGTCAGAAGCACAGATCACAGAGTCCACTCTGCCATGCCACCGCTGCCCTCAGACTCCCTGCTGCATTGTGTCTGATGACCACCTACCTACACAAAGGAAATTGCCAATAGCAGACTTATCTAGCGTGGCAGGGCAGAATCTAATTTGTCCAGAACCAACACAACCTCCCTATTACAAAGTGCAATGCTATGAAGTTTAATGAGGCGTTCATAATTCGGAGTGGATTTCCGAGAGTGCAGCCCTGAACACTATCCTGTTTCAACCACAGGGTGGCACTGCAGCACTGAGAGAGTTTGATAACAGTGTCGGATATGACTGCATGGGTTTCATCAAATAAAGTGAGAGAAGACCAGTGTGTTTTTATGTGAATTAAAAATCATCATGGTTTCATAAGAATACATAATATTCTGGTACAGTGAAGATAAGGATATGTTTCCGCTTGGTCTGTGGTAGAACAATGTCAAGATGTCTTGTCAATGTCAGAGTTAAAGGGATGTGAGGTGAACGCTTTGTTCGGTTAGATATACATAAGCAATGTTATTCATTTGGAAACTGAGTTATTTAAAACTATGAGACCTCCTTGATTATCTATATTTTGATCTTACTGCTACTCATGCTCTACAATATTATTTAGAAGATTTCAGTAAACATTGTTATGGCCATGGTCACATCCACATTGTGACAACTCCCTCACTAATTTGAATGAAGATGGAAATACGTATTTGGTCTCAAGTGTGCGTTTTGAGTAGGTTTGAGATGATGAGAAGAAACATAGTGGCTTATATGTTTCTATTGAGCAGAAAGATGATACATTGGTGACGTTGGTGAAGATGATAGATGATCATGGCAGTCATGTTTTCAATTGTCAAATAAAATGTGTTAATTGATTACGAAATAGTTGGATTGAACTGCTTTGCGTCATTTGTCAAATGTATAATGTGTTAACTCTTTCATGGGCTGGTTGACTCAAGGGTTGATCAAATCAAAGCTTTTCAAAATGTATATCTAATTCCTGTATATTACGGAGTTACAGTAACATAATTTAAAATGTTGCATTTAAATAACATATTTGAGAGCTGAACTTCTTATAAATTATAGCATACATCATTCACCTTTTTTCCCAGAAAGATAATGTTATATTTAATCTGATGTTCTACGTAGAAAGAAAACAAACACATTTCTCAAGAGTTGAATATGTGAGTTGTGTTTGAGCTGAATGTTTGAATCATCATTTGAAGTGGCCGAACCACCACGACCACCTCCTGCCTCTGCTGAAGGATCACTTTTCCAAATGCCACTGCTTCCCTGAACGCTTCGGGCCAGACAGAGGTGTTCATATCAGGCCGTCTATCAGGTGGTCATGTACCACCAGATATCACACTGGCGTTTGGCAACGTCACCTGGCTATGGCGTCAGTTCTGACGCACAACCATGCGCGGGTCATCTCCCTCCCTCCACAGATGGAGCTCATCCAGGCCAAACTTCCCTAAGCTACAGTAGTTGACTAACAACCTGCTCTGCCTCCATCCATTCAGTTGGATAATCACTATAATAATGGTATGGCTGATCTATAAACATCTGGCAAACTGACATTCAAAGTAACAAACCAATACAACGAGAGCATACTATTTTAAGGGTATGTGCTTCTGCTGCCAAAGTTAAAACCACACATTATTAAACATCCAGCACATCCAATACAGCAAAACTTCACCTCTCTAAAATATGAAATGACCAATACTACTTAAACTAGTCTAAACCACAGATGCGTATTGATGATCCTCTATTAAAACTGACTGAACATTTCCCTAACCCTCTGCTCGGGCTCCAATCAGCCCGTCATTGACGAGGTGGCCGTGACAGATGACCGTCCCCAGACAGACCCTCGCAGACACACAGACACAGAGAGAGACGGCTCCCCGGGGGGGCTGTGGACGTGCAGCGGCAGCAGCACCCGCCCTCCTCCTTCACCACCTCAGCCTGTGTGGGATTTACACTCGGCTAGTCCCATTCAGCGACTCCTCCGAGTCCTCACACTCTGCTCCGCCGACCAATCAAGCAGGACTGGCATCTGTTTGGCAGAACGCGGAGATCACGCGAAACTCATTTCTTGACACCTCAGATGTTGGCATCCTCACCGCTTGGGTTTGATTTGGCTAATCTTTGCCAGAACCAAGATGCATGCGTTTGAAAACCAGGGTAATAATTGAACCAAGTGGTTGCGTTCACCAAAGACTAAACAAATCAGAGTAATCAGAAAAACACCAAAACAAAAATACCCTTCTGCTACGTCTTTTTAAAGAAGTCCTGGCAGAAGTATTCACAACATGAGGAAACAGCTACCATTATCGGGATGAATCCCATTACCCAGCTGACACACACACACAGCCTGTGAGATTGTGCGTTTTGAAAAGGGGATGTCTGCCTAATGGGCTTCCTCAAAAGCTCTGTATTTTCACACTGATTCTGCTCTGTATGCTGGAGAGCCCTCCACATGAGACAGCGCTGATTTCACGCCCAGGCACAGCCTATCCAGGACAGACTTCCTGATCACACCTCGTAGTCACGAAACCCTGTTGTGTCTCCCCAACAAGAGTTCACACACTAGACAGATGATACCATCCCTTCACATTGCACGAGTCTATTTTGGTAAATAGTTTCTGAAGCTAACATTACCAGGGGTGGACTGTAGATGTTTGAATAGCACCGTATACTTCATACTGAGGTAATACTTTACGAAATGGAATGAAAAGACATAACTACAGTCAGCATTCTGTCAACTACTTTCTATCATTGTTGCTAACATTTCACTTCATATTATCTATAATCTCCTCCATGGCCCGTCCATTATTTCAATTTTAGGAGAAAACCTTCCAGTGTTGGTGTAGATGTGATATTCTCTGGTGAGTGCTGGCATTTCTACCTCAGAGAGGGAAAATGGATGAATAATGTATGTGAATGGTCTCCTTTCATTATCCTGACTGAGTGACAAGCCCACCATGGTTTTGACGTCGCTGCATTCAGAGATGTGTCGTGCACAGCATGCCCTAATGCACAAAATAGAGCAAACACATGTGAGTACTGTGTCCAAGTAGACATGTGCTGCTTACAAGTGCGTAGGTTTGCATCGGGTCCATAGGGAATAGTCACAACCAAAGTTTGGGAAAGACACAATCGTACCCCACCAATATTTTGTTAATTTTCGAAAAAATATTTTGCACAATATATTTGCTAAACTCATTTGTATTATTATCTATATTATGTTCGTCGCTGAAAAGTGAACATTTCCCTCCCTTCCTACATGCCCTCGAGCCTGCGAGACAAGATTATATCATTTAAGTTAATTGGCTGAAGTTGCAGAGTCAGAAACACTTTGTGAATCGTGATTTGCGGAAAGAGTGCTGGCAGTTTGACACGTTAAGCTACTAAATAGGCCAGGAAATAAAGCCTCATATTTGTATTTTGTTTGGTCTCAGCATTGATATGTCTGACCCTTTTGTGCTTTATAGAAGAAAATGGCACCCAAAAAGAAGAGTCAGAGATATCAGGTGTTTTTTCACCACCCAGAGAGTAAGTAGCTACATGGACCTCAAAAGTGCAAGAGTGTACCTGTGGAAAAGCAAGCAACAGTAAACTACTTCACAGCGAGTACAATCATTTTAAATCAGTTACAGCTAACCAACAAGAGCAGCAAGTCTCTAAGTAAGAGTCATTGTGATCATGGAAGAAACTTAACATCATGTCCAGCAGATAGATGAACTGTGCAGGTAACGGTAGATGGGTAACAGGTGTGTCTGGTTGGGAGGTGAACTGGAAGATGTGGAGTGGAGTATTGGGGTATGTGACCTGGAACATAGACTAGACAGACAAAAAAACAGGACTGGACAACACAGAACATAACAAGCAGAGCATGTAACCTTGGCTTGTATTAAATCAATCCCTAGTGTCTGCAATCTTTCGACCAGTGTGTTAGCAGCAGCTGGTCTTGTTGAAGCCAGAAGGATAAAGCTAACCTACCCACATAATGGGACTGTGTTAGTCTAGCCTAGTACCAGCAGGCTAGCAACTCAAAAGTGATATTACTGTTAATGGTAATAGGCCAGTAGGCCTATATGATCCCTTGGATAGTAATAGGCCTATCCCTGTAATCTCGACCAATGTCAGGAGTCAATTAAGCATGGTTAGTGTCTGTATCAAATTGATGAATTACTGTGCAGGAAAAACAGCACCCTGAAGCTACAGATGTAGAGCAGGTTGGTGATGAATCAACATGAGGGGTTCAGGTGAGAAGTTGAATTGTCAATTTTGGTAAAGATTGTATTAAATTGCAGTTTTTTAAGGGATGTTTAGGCAATGTTACACATGAATGTTATCATTCACACTTATACTTGTAGATAGTAAAAAGGTGCTATAAATTGGGATGCCCAAATGTATGCATCATATATGATTTAATTGCTCAGAAGTCCAGAACAGATGATGTAGGCCTAGTACAGCTCCATAAAACCTGAACCTACATATAAAAAATGTAAGTGTCCCTACCAAAGCTGAGACCAAACCTACGCCCTTGGCTGCATACATGCACCACAAAGGCGTTTGTCTCAGCTCAGGGCTGAGTAGATGTGTATATTTCTCTTATGTTTTTGGTTAAGGGCATGGTTGGTATGTTGTTTATCCCACTAAAACAGCTTTAATGGTTGGGTTTGTAGAGAAGCTGGTGTTTGCCACCAGACCAGTGTAACCAAGGTGTGCGGATGGTAGAAAGTTGGGTGCACTGAAATGATCCACTCCTGGTACGGTAAACTTGGTGGAGATGTGGCAAGATATCATTGGCTGTGATATCCAGATGACTCGAGAGATACGCAAGTCCTCTGGTATTACGTGCCACTTATCCACAGGGACATCATGTTTGTCGGTTATTCCCTCTCCATGGGAAAGGTCATGTCATATTGGTGAGGAGAGTACTGTCATGCGTCAATGGGTCTTCTGATCTGCTGGTCTTCTTCTCGAGTCAAATATGTTCTTACCAACAATCCTCTGAGCAAAGAGGATATATCTGTATTATGATGTCTTCATCAGTAAGCTACTGGGAATTAACTCTGGGTTTTAGTTATAGTGCATCATGTTATATGCATAATCACACATGATGGCAGTTTGCTTACTTCCTAATCATATCAGCGATACAGTTGTCCTTTCCAGTATCATTCAAATGGAAGGAGAGGCTGTCAGTATTGATTGAGTTTCTGGCCAGACCAAAGCAGGGTGGGTTGCATTCGCGTAGCACGGAGGCTGGCATCGACCTATAGCTGGACAGTGAAGGCTTAATTATCTGTCCAGGAAGACTGTGGAGACAAGAACCACCATCATCCAGTTGGCCACAGTATTCTGGAGACACTGGAAAAAACTGTGTGTTCATTCTGTTTAATTTACTGAATGAAGTACCAAATAGGACATTGTTATACGAGACAAAATGGTTTCATTACATTAGGTGTTCATAATCTATAATGACAGTACATTGCTAAAAAAACTGTGAGTACAATGTCCTCATTGCAAAATGTAGGGTGGGGATGGAATAACACAATTTGGGTAATACACTAGGAAATCACCATATTAATTTTATTTTCCATCATTAATTAAGGCAAGTGAGCACCGTCATTGGTGCTGAAAAAGGGGGGAACATTTTATGACAATTAAAAAAGGAAACAGACCATGCCATTTCGCAATTAGTTTCAGTGGACTTCCTGGGTGGATAGAAGTAGGATGGATTACTGTGCACAGCAGCTGAACTGAGCGTGATCTGCTTCTGAGAAAGAGCCATCCCTGCATGGTCTCCTTGTAGCGAGATCCACCGTATATCCTGACACTTTCACCGTCCACACATGTATTATGGATGAATTGTTTGTCGAGCTTTGTCATCCTGGCTTGCTTATTCCAGCGAGCAGATTTAGACCCAAAAGATGTGAAACACGCTCCATAAACATCTTTGTTGGTATGTGAGACATTGATGTTCGGTCACAGTACAGGGTTTCCTATTTGCACCGGAGATCTGTGTGTGTATTTGTGCGTGTGTGTGTGTGTGTGCGTGTGTGTGTGTATGTGTGTGTGTATGTGTGTGTGTGTATGTGTGTGTGTGTGCATGTTTGTATGTGTGTATGTGTGTATGTGTGTGTGTGTGTGCATGTGTGTATGTGTGCGTGTGTGCATGTTTGTCTGGTGTGGAGGTGGTATCAGGGGGCCTGTTTACGTAACAACATGGAAGTATTGTTGCCGCAAATCTTGAAGTGACAAGAATTTTCCAATGGGAGCTGGAGCACATTGAACTATCGATTTGTCATTTTGGAGGCAGATTCTTGCCAACTAAACTGATAGCGAACGATTCCTATTTCTCTCTGGCATGTATGCATTTGTACGACAATTGCTAACCATAATCACCATCAAAAGAAACCATGCAGACGTGCTGAGAATTTTAGATGATGTCATTACAATTATTGCCTGTGATGTGTGCTTCATGACAGTGAAGAGCCTCATCAGTGTTAGCTCTGAATGAAGGCTTTATTTAATTGGTTTGTAAAATACATGTTTTATTGCTGATACGGACCATTAATTATTGAACTGTGACTGGAATTATCTATTCCTGTTAGTGAAGATGAAGCTTCCCTGGTGAAGTCAAGTCTTGTGTTAAGGTCATGTTTGTCATGCACCAGTGGCTCCTCCTACTTGCGTTGAACATGGACAGTAGATTTTCCTCTATTTCATGGCTTATTGGGACCAGAATATGAGATGATAAAGGATGATGGACAAACTATGAGTCATTCACTACAATTTAATGGATCGGGATTTCAGAATAGTGTCCCCTACATCAGACATGTCAAAGCGATGCTCGGGAGGAAGACTGAGGACATGTTAAGCCTTAAGGCATCACAGGCTGACACATTTGGTGTTGAAAATCGAACCTTACACCAAAACTCAAACATGGTATTTTCTCTTGGTTGAGAAGAAGGCTGTGGATGGGCATACATGATAGGAGACTGTTCCAAAGATTCTTCCCAGTCAATCTGAATTATTCTTCAAATAAAACTGAAGACAGTATATTGTGTAAAGTATAATGACAGGATATGTTTGATAATCAAATATGTCTTATTTGATTATCATGGAAGGGGGGTCATTTTACTGACAATCCAGTCACTTTTTATCACTTAAACTATCTCAGGTTTATTGTAAAAAGTCTGTTTCAGCGCCGGCGGATTGAAGTTGAAGATTGATTTAGCTTTATTGAAACTTGTAAACAAAATTCAACACAGACGTTGTAAAGGTTTTATTTTCCGATGTCTGATCTGCGAAAAAGAACATTGTAGACATTATTGTTCCTTTTCATCCTTTTTTCAGAGGCTTTATTGGCATGTAAAACTGTGCTTCTCATTTGAGTGTGAGACTGATGGATATTCAATGTACCGTGGGCCAAGTCCATGTCTGCTATATGAAGACATGGAGTAACCAAGACGATGATATTTGATCTACTGTATGTGAGCAGAGGAACATTTTCAGAATTCTTATAGATTACATTTGAGAATGTTTAACTGGTGCTGATAAAGATTTAGATGTTTCAATTAAGAATGGGTACACTCTGTGTCTAGAAATACACTTTGTACATCCATCCCTACACCACTATTAAACATTATACTGTTGTCTTCTGTTTACAAATTATTTTGGGATTCTTTGCCAAAACGTTCATAGTCTAGTTAAACCATTGATATTTCTGCTGAAATTTTAGATTAAATATATCAAGCTAAGAAGTGATAAGGTAAAAGCACTATGGCGATTGAATCCGCGAGTGAAGTATGAAATGTAAAATAGCAGTTTATGAAGTTAGAATTACATTAAAGTGCTTCAGGCCCCCCAACTCCATACCACAGTTGTACTCTGTATGAACAAATTAAGAATTATTCTCACAGTACCCAACAGCAGCATCAGCAGTTTACTGATTGTCTGCTTGACATCATCCAAAATAAAGCCAAACTACATGAGTCATACGACCAATACATCAGAGAGCTCCCCTTCTGCTTCCTCAGTACGCCTGGCTGTCAGAGGGACTGAGTCAACACCATTACAGCCAAAGTACTTCAATGTTACCCTACATTAGAGCTCCAAACCAGGATCTCGTTCGAAAAAACGGTGTGTTTGGAAACAGGGATGTCAATTCATAACCAAACCGGCGTTTTTTGTTGGCAATTACAAATGTTGAATGTACAATGTTATTTAATACGTCAATAACTTATAAAAACATGTAAGTATCATGTGAAACAAAGAAATGTGTCTGTTTGGCTAACTTGTCAACTGGCCATGTCAGACTGATGACCGCAACCTTATCTAGAGCAGAATCAGACGATGTTCACCCCCACTGTGTTCATTCTGATGATGACATTCCAGACATTCAAACAGCAATGTTAAATACCTTCTGTTACCCTACAGTAAATCTGAGGTACTTGAATACGCAATCCTGATTGAACTGGGACTAATAGACAGGCTGGTGATTTGCACTGTATGACATAAGAAGAAAAGTATGCACTGCGCATTCATTTCATGTTATAATGAATTAATTGATGAATTAATTTAATAATATAAGACAGACGACCAATGCTCAATACTCAGCCTCAGAATGGACTCAGCACACTTTACGTCCAATAGTTATTACTCATTGCCTCTGATATCACAAGAGCTTGAATATTAGCATTTTATTACAATTAGCTGCAGGGAAAGTGTAAGTCCAGCCAGAAGAATCATATTTGTTATCCTCTAATTCCTTGGCTTGCTGCCAATCAATGACTCTGCGAAAGAAAAGTGGGTAAAGAAGTCTGCTTGATACTGCTAAGTGCTGGCAGCTTAATTCAACATGTTTTACTGATGGATCCAGTTTAGATCCTTATTTAAACTTGAGGCTCCAGAGGTGAAGACTCACTGTAATCCATTTAGCTAATGACACCCCACAGAAGAGATATCACAGCTTTGCAGTTTACACTGAAATGGAGCAATTAGCATATATTGTACACCTTTTACATGTCGCTTTACCGAAACAGTGCACTCGAGTCTTGGTGATTTATGAGAATGTATTATTTGTTGTCACACATTATTTAAGAGAAGCAATTTAGAAAAGAGAGACAACGTGATAGCTGTGGTTTTTCAGGGCTATTGATTTTGTGTTGCAAACCACTTGTGTCGTTTGTACCCTTGACATCCTTGACTTGGGTAATCTGGCAGAATATTCTCCATTCCAGAACCTCCATTCCAGACTACATTGCAACCAAGCTGATAGTTTAACCAGAGTTCACTAGGAGTGTTCCTACTGTTGCACTCCTGACCTAGCAAACCCCTTTGACACTTTGACTTGGCTACTCAGACATTGCTGCCATGCCTGTACAAAGTACTGTTGTTCCCCACTGCCCAGCCTAGCGTCAGGTCAGACACTGGATGGGGAGCTGCTCTCTCTCTGTGTTCGAGTGATGAGAGATGACAAGGGACTCAGTCTGTGCGCTCAAAGTTCTTGAAAGGTCTCCTTAAGGGTTCAAGGTGTGTGTCCGACAGTCAAAGACGGATTTGTGCTTGTCTAAAACAATGTCCAATTGTCCATCCTTATCTCTTCCCTGGCCTCCATGTCAGCATCTCTCTCTCTCTCTCTTCTCTCTCTCTCTCTCTCTCTCTCTCTCTCTCTCTCTCTCTCCACGTCCCTTCAGACAACACCTTGGCCCCCTGGTGTGTTGTTCTGCTTCTCCTCTGAATGCACAAGGCACCAGAGCTTGACATCAATCTGCTCAGACTCTTCCCTTCAAGTCTTCACCGATCACTCTCAGGAAAGTTACAGGAGGCAATGTGCCCTTTTGTGAGTCACTGACTGAGTGGCTGAAATCTCAAAGCATCTGTCACACTTGTTGTTGTTCTTTGTACTTATCGTGGTCTTTTTTGCCTGACTGACTTCCGCTGTCTCGGGTGTTACGTAACTCAGATGAACGAAGCCGACAGGTACATTTCTGACACGACTTTAAAGGTGTAAAAGTAATCTGTAGATTGTGTGGGGGGTGAGGTAGTAGACATGACATGAGCTATGAATAAGATAATTTGCTCGACATGTGTATTGTTGTATTATGCATGGCGTCGAGGACTTTTCCTAGCTCACAACTGAGCTGTCACACTGTTTTCGCCGCCCACCTTACACCCGCCCACACACACATAAACACAGGGATTGTTAAAATAATATGTGAGCTCATCATGTAAGTAAAGCGTAATACATGATCCCACGTTCCATTATCCAATAGCTCTGTCGATAACACCTGTAGCACGTGCACAGCTTGATGGAAGAGTCTAGTACTCCCCACTGGGTGATTTAAAGCCCAGCCGATACACTTCCAACTGCTATCATCATTCAGTTAATTCACTGGTATTAAAAGAGAGAGAGAGGAGAGCCTTAAACTGCTCTCCCCCGGGGATGACGAGAATTGATACTTCAGACAACAAATGGGAGCTGTCCTCTCTCTAAAGATGAGAGAGAGATAGAGGAGAGGTCAGACGAGGGGGGAACCGGCACGTCAATTAAGGAAGACGAGCAGGCGCGAAGCTCGGAGAAGGCTTGTCACAGCCCCGGGAGACCGGGCTGCCTTTAACAATACACGGTGGAGATAATAAGGCAATAACATATGGTCCGTGTCCTCTTGCTGTTTGTCTGTCTGTGAGCTGCTGAAAGAGGGGCTTTTTTATGTAGAAATCCCCCAACTGTTTTCCAGAGAAAAAACGGTCAAAGTAAAAAAAAAGGATGCTTTCGCTCAATGGATTTTAACAGTGTTTCAGAGGGAGTTTATAGATGTCTAAAATATGTGCCCATTTTAGAGAATCTTTTGTGGTCGTTTTTGAGGAAGAATTGTGTGTTTATGGCACAGTGGACAAAGTCAAACAACGCTTTTGTCTGTCTGTGGATTTGAGTCTTAAAGAGGCCATTTAAGTGTTAGTAAATCGAGCAGGATAGCACATGTCGAGTATAAAGGATGCTAAAGTTGTTTCAGTTGCATTGTAGTTTGGGTTGTGTACAGTTTAACAGCAATCACAGTATATTAGGATTCCTCAAATCATAATATGTGTGTTTCAAACTTAATTCAGTGGTCGGACTTAAATCTTGTTTATTGTTTATAGACTAAAATATGTATTAATTAAACATATATCATCCATCACTGCTGTTCTTGGAGAGTCGTAGACAAATAAAACAAGCACCGCTGAGCCATATGTATCTAAAATACATTTTAATCTTGCTTCAATTCACAATTATTACAATATTCAGATTCTGTCATCTTTTTCCTCGCACTGTTTAAACATACTGTACAATCATGAAATGTAAAGACGTGTTTTACATCAAGGCACAAGACACAGCCATGGCAGGGGTGAAGGGTTGGAGGTGGGGTGGGGTGGTGGATGTGGACGAGATGTCCACGCTCCACCGCAGTGTGCTGCCTATACGGGAGAGAGGAACATGCCTCTGACAAAACATACATGTGCTCTAGGCCAGGAGAAGAGAGGAGAACCAACACAAGTCTCGTCGGCCTCAATGTCTCCTACAGGGAAACAGTATTTTCCCTCCATTATCTCATTACGTACATTTCATATAATATTTTAATCATTGTCATGTTTGCCAGGTGCTTGTTTTCTCTCATAGTCATAGAGCAATAATGAATGTTGGGAACGTTTCTATGGACACGAGACGTCTGGTCTGAAGGCTGCCTTTGTTTTCTGCTTTTTTTTCTCTCGTTTTTTTTTCCAACAAAGAAGGATTCTTGTTTCCAGGTGTCTGTCGGAGGATCTGAATGTAGCATTGTCACACAAAGGGGGTCGTAGGCTGCAGGTAAACAACAGGGGCAGAGAAAGGTGAGATTAACCTATTTTCTGGCAAGACGGACACAATTCAAGTCAATTTCTTCTTTTTTTCCCTGAAGGAAATACTAGGTATTGAGATAACTTTGTGTGCTGTTACAATAAGAGGGAACACAAAAGAGATAACGTAGAATAAATGTATCTGAGGTATACATACCAAACTATGTTCCTCTAAAGTGCATCAATTATAACTAAATAACATTCTTTAATCAAGGAAAATGTCAAGAAAAAGAAAGAAATGTGTTTGTGGAAAAAAGGAAAATGACAGAGACAAAGACGGAGATGGAAGAAAATAAGCTTTCATACCAATTCCCAGAAAAAGCCTTTTCACATGGGGCTGTCTCTCCTTCGTCGTCCGAATGCCTTGGCGCCCACGTTGGTGGGGACAAACTTGCTGCTGCCCATCCCCCCCGATCGACTGAGAAAGTCAGCTAAGCGGTGGGTCACACAGGTGGCTGTGTTGCACCCACGCTTTTGGGCCGTCACACTGCGATGAGAAGGGAAAGGGAGAGGTCAGGACTCGGGAGACACACACACTGGTCCAACTGTCAATGGCTTGAATAGAGAAATACAAATAATTAGCACTTAAACCATCAGATGAATTCTCTGTGAACAGCATCCGTACCTTACCTTTACTTAGTTGAGAGATTAATTTAGCGTTTATGTCACTTGGGCAGTGTAACTATTGTTCAATGTTTTTTCTTTTTAAATACATAACAGGGAAAACAAATTCAAGTATAAAAATAAGTTTATTAAACAAGAAGCACAGTCACAGGTGAAAGTATGGATGAATAGTTTTGATTCATTTAACTGTCCAAAATAAAATACAAATATTCTGCTTCTAATATCTAATTCTCTGTCAAATAAATTCAACAACAGAAAATGCAACCAGGGTTCTTTGGCAGTCAGTCAAGCAAGCAAGTTCCACATGCATCAGCAATCTCAATCATGATGAAACTGGATGGGATGAGGGGGGTGTAGCTAAGTTAACGCATGGCGGAGGAGGAGGAGGAGGAGGAGGAGGAGGAGGAGGAGGAGGAGGAGGAGGGGGGAGGGAGGAGGGGGAGGAGAGGGACTGCCACTCAGATGCGATCGAAGGAGTCTCCATAGCTTGCATAGTGTTCAGGCAGGCTGCGCTTCTTGCCAGGCGTGCCAGCCCCAACGTTGGTGTGTGGGTACGTCTGGAGTTTGTGCAGCTCCTGGGACAGTTTCCCCAGCACGCAGGTGCTGAGGTTGGAGCAACGCTTGGACATGGGTCTATCCAGGCTGTTAGAGAGAGACACACAGACATGCAGACAGGCTCATGGTAACCATGCAGTCGCACCCTGATCCGAACATCGTTCACATGCTCTCGATGCATACTCTACTCATGCAGTCATACCTTGTCCAAGTAAAGCCATGCTACCAAGTTCAACTAAGGAATTTGTCAAATATAACCAACTTAAGGTTTTATACAATAGAAATAATAATTCAATAATTCATGCCTCAATTATTTATCAACTGTTTCAGCTCTGTTTCAGCATTCAGTCGTGCTTTCCATTCCTGTACTGTAGCAGCACAAATCATGCGAACATTCTTGCATCAATGAAACATTGTTCAAATTCATAACATTCCAGTGCAGGCTTGTTTAGGAAATAGCTTTAAGGATATATAACTGCAATCCATGCATGAAAGGTAGATTATGACAGAGAATAGATTTGTTTTAATCGCTTTCTAAGACGATACCTGATGTCCTTTAACAAACAGCCAACTTGGGCCAATCGGAGGCTCACCGCTTACTTTGTTTGACAAAAAAATATGAGGTTACATGTATCGCATGGAAGGCAATGTGAAATTAATAATTTCGTGTCCACTGGGAATCCTGGGAAATAAAATGTGAGTTAAGTGGTTGTGAGAAAGTTTGATGTACCTGTTTTCATCAGTGTTGACTTGTTGGTCCAGCTCCTCTGAAGTCATTTGAACAAACTCCTTGACAATAGCGTTGAGTAGCCTCCGGGCCTCATAGTCAGTTAGCGTGACGCGCTCCGACATGGTCTCCAGACCGGTTCTGGAAACACATCGTCGATTAGGTTGATCAGACTGGCACCGGCCCAGTACTGGGTTAAAAATAGTATGGCTCAGGCTAAAAGCCATTGCCTCATGCTTTGAGGGATGCAAGCCAAACTCAAAACAATTTGCTAAAAGTGTTCCTTTTAAGAGCTGACAGGTGGCCAAGTTTAGCTTTATGACTAAATCAATAATGTAGTAAGACTGGTAACCAAGGTCTTTCCAAATGGAATGTTAAACATTTTCAATATAACAACCATTTCAAAATATTAGGCAAGAGCAGTTGCAATCATCTCAACACATTACTGTCTCATTAAATTGGATTATTTCCAATTGGAAGATTACCCAAGTACAAATTTGTATTAAAACATTTGTCCATTATTGCGTTTGTGTAATTAGTCAAAGGATCCTAAGGAGTTTGTTTTTAGATGTCATATTTCTGTCGCTATCATGATATGCATATGCATATATAGGGTATATTTTTCTAATCACCGTCCCTCAACAATCATTGGCAGAAAAATTGAATTAAATCCCTTTAAGTTATTTCACATCTACTTTGTTTTCGTAATTCTTAATTTAATGTAAAATATTGCTGGGATGGGAATGTTACTTTACCAGATGTCAGACCTGTGGCTGACTGGATATAACATTATACAAAAATATGTCAAATATCTGTGTTAAGACAGTATGTAAGAGATTTGCATAGATGTGTTTCTGTATGTGAAAAGCGTGAAGGCTCACCTGGCTGGGGCAGCGTGTGAGCTGTACATCTGACACATGACCAGGGTGTACGCAAGGAGCAGAGCAGAGAGCCTCAGGATAACCATGGTGCCCTGCAGAAACACATCACACATCCCAACTGGGCTTTAACACACACATACTTCTGACACACTGACATCCACATTTACCAACAACATCCTCTAAATCCCGTTTCGCACATAAAGTTTGGAGTTCTCCTACAGACAGTCTCTTGGCATCCAAGTTCATCCATCCTCCGTGAGTGTTGAACTCCATTACGCTCTCTCTCTCTCCTCTTCCTGTCCCAAAGCTTTAGCATTTTTTCTCTTGTTCCCGACTCTGTTGAGTCTAACAAGTAGCGCTACAAGCTCATGCGGTACTGTCACAGTTCACCACTCACAGCTCCCTGAAGAACTGAAGCTGGGCTTGGCTTGGCTTAGCCATGCAGACACAGTGAGGCGGAGGAAGAGGCAGCATTAGAGATATGATCTTTCTAAGGAGCCCCTGGCAGCGACCAACACAGCAAGTCTGTGCATTAGTGTAATGAGGTGCAGAGTCCAGCCTCTCACACTCAACACAATCACTCTATCTACCCTTGAAAAGTCAGATCAACTGCATCTTTTTACTGTTCAAGCACTGAGGGGCCAGTGACCCAAGTCAAGTTAATGGCTTCCAATTCAATTCCTTCCAATCATCTTTGCACCAAACGTACCCGCCATAGTTTCAGATGACATCCCCTCAGTAGAATACAGTAGTGACAACACCCCAGGACAGAGCGTCATGTTCTAGAACAAATTAGTTGAAGTAAGCCTCTACTCACCAAAGGTAAAAGGTCTTCTGGTGAAGAGAGATGAAATGACTTGACTTCAAGTTTTGGACCAACTTGTGAATCTGTTGCATTCTGCCACAATGCAGAGGTTTATATATCTCCCACTGGGGGCTCTGTGTGAAATGAGTAGGTGTTTAATTATATCCTCTAGACCAATCAGAACGTGCAGCTCAATCCGCCAGCCAATGATGATCTCTCCATTGGCTACGACAAACCAGTAAAGGACATAGTACACAAATGACGTCAATGTACGGTCACAAAAATGCTCCATTCACAAAAACCAGCTCATTTGCTCCATTTCATATCACGATTTGCCATGAGGTCATTCATTAAAATAGAACATAGTCGAACCAGCAGACAATGGAGAACGAATTTGCTATATATATATATATACAAAAGTATGTGGTTCAGTGCTTGGTGTTTTGACAATAAACTCATAAAAGTACAAGCATTAGATTTGCTGGCAGAGCCCTCTACTGTGCAAACACAATCATTACACCTCTTTACTTTGACTTGGTGGAGTACATTTTGTATGCAGGGTCCACAGCCTACTATTACTACCATTAGTCTAGTCTAGTCAAACTGGACTCACAATGTCGTTTTTGTGCCGTTTGCAGTAATCCCATCATTTTTTTGTATGTGCACTCATTGAGTGTTGGATTTGGTTTAATAAGGTGTGGTTTCATACATTTTTTACTAAGGAAACCTGGAGACCATCTTACTGTATGAAAACATGCATACTATAGATCAATATAATCTATTGCTGTGAAGATAATATAAATCAAACTTGTTTCTTGTTTGTCACCACGATCATTTAATCTATTTCCTCTGTCACTCAATGATCCCTCTTTGAATTCCATACCACTGCCACCCTAGTGAACTGGCCTCCTCCAGGTAATCAATGGTGTGTCTGACAATGTTCTGGCCAGTTCCTCCCAGCCAATTACTGGACTGCCGTTCCAGGGGCATCATCTGATTCCCCTTACTTTACATTATTGGGTGAGGCATCGTAAAGCATCCCGCCCAGGAGTCCGCTCCTGCGTCACAGCAGAGCCCCATTAGTGTGGATGAGCCTTTTAGTGCTATTGAACCGAGTGCAGATCCTATGACGGAGCCTCTAAATCAGGGGAATTGGACAGAGCGGAGGTCCATCCCTCTCAGCACTCCCCAGCCGTCGGAAACACGGGGTGTGTGGGTGAACAGGCTCGCCTGATTATAATGAATGGCAACTTCCGGAAAGGAAAGAGTCAGAGTGTATGTGTGCACGGATGCCAAACCGTGGGGGTCTGAAAACGGTCTCGTACGCTTGTGACTCAAGTATCCCCGGCTTTAAACTTTCCAGTCAATACAGTAACCTTTTGGGTCTGGTCTTATCCTGGGCCCTCACGCTGCATCAACTTTGTGTAAGAGACCTCCTCAGACAGATAATCATTCACCTTATCTGGATGGAGAGGAAAGGAACATTGAAACACTTGACATGTGACATTATGTATTGTACTACTCGGGCAACTGAAGCAGATAGCCCAGTATCTACAGAGGAAATGATGAGAAAGGATTCAACTTTAACATCTAAACAGATTTGTGGTTCATTAATGATGAATAGCAAGAATATTTGTTCCCGAAAATCATTTTATTTTCAAAAGAAATCCACTTCAGTCTAATGCAGTTCCATATGAACTGCTGCGGTTCCAGCAGGCTGTGTGGAGTACTAACACTACAACACAACCACTCAACCTGGTGCTTCGCCCCTTAGCGTGAGTGCTTCCCCCTGTCAAGGCGAAGGTTTGCACACCTGGAGTTAGTGGTAGCATAGGGATTACCGGGGCTCTTGACCTGTCAGTGCCTTGTCCCGTCAACGTGGCTGCTGCTGGTTAGGAGCATCTTATCTTTGATTGCCTTCTGAAATGCAATTTTACCTCAGGCGGACGTTGGCGCTCCCGAGGAGAAGCGGGTGCGTTTGGACATTAGGAAATGAGATCTAATCCCTCTAAATGATCATCAATCAGTCCCTTGGTGTACCATTTGGTGGGATCAACTGTGACCACCTCCCTTTCCAGCATGTGACTGTAAGAATACATGTATTCAGTTACTTTTGCTGCTGAATGCATGATTTGCTTCCAGAATAGTTGCTACATCTAAGGAATTGCCACGAACGACAAGGTTGTTGGTGTAAATGTGCTCATTAAGAGGCTATGACAAATTGGCACGACTAGGATCGGTCTGTAAAGGCTGGTTAGCAGCATTTGGAAAAACTGTCAGCTGCCTCAGCAGGAGCGAAAGGGTAAACATGAATCAACAGTAATGAGGAGACGCGTCGACGCGGCCAAAACACATCCAACCACCCCGAGAAGATGACCTTGTAGTCCTCGGAGATTTGAATTCACATTACGCTATAAGGGTACCATGACATAAGGGGCCCTTTATTTCAGACGGCTCTCTCAGTATTAATAGGAAGATCACAGAGAGAAGTCAGATCAGGGTTGCCCTCAGAAGGAGAAATGACGTCCTGTGCATGTGTGCATGAAACTAACCTTTCCTCTCCGCTCTGGGGAATCAATACGGATGCCATTTGATAAAGTTGGTCATAATGGTTTGTTATTTTTGAGGAATCCAACTGTTCTATATTGGTCTGTGCGAAGGGTTATGTGTAGCATATTTGTAGTGCTATATTTGCTTTAAAAGGGAAATTGACCAGCCTAAAAATGATAAGGATTTGATTTACCTCTGACCCATGCTTTATCTATCCATTACCATCAAAAATGAGAGGAGAATATAAGTGACTTTTAGGGAGAGGCGTGGATATCCGTGCGATAACCACTCTCTTTGTAATGTAGTACCCTGTACCTCAGAGTTCTTTAATTCGATAATTCTAAGATACGTTATTCACCACAACCACAAAGGCAGCAGACATGCTTTCCTACTCAACTCAAAAACAGACAGGCTTTATCTCTTCTCCATCTCTACTGCCACCTATAGGCTACACGAGAGACTGCGGATGGAATGTGACGTGTTACATCGTGATTGACAGAAGAAATGTAGCCAAATTGAGCTCTGGGTCAAAAACCTTGAGCTAAAGCGCCTTAGAAACTCCCAATGGCCTAAGATAAGCAATCATGTGTCTACACAGAGAAAACCATTGCGGATAACAGACTGAAATCCTACAAAATGAATGATAATCATTGTACTTACATAAGGTTATGCACAGTCCAGGGGTGTGACCCAGACAGACATGTAAAGCACACCACTGCAGGTCAGGAATGTGAGACATGACCTAACCTCTTGGGTTGAATTTAGGGCGCTCAAACAACTCTCAACTAGGTCAAAGTTGAATTCATTTCAGACAGCCCAACCACACACAGCCAAACACTATGAGTAATTTTTTCGCAAAACCATCTTAAATGTATGTTTGATTTCAAATATATCTTCACATTTTTAAGACTTAAAATTTTTACATGATAAACTTTGATGTATAAAGTTGTATAACATCAGTCCTTCGTGATTTTGAAGATAAAGACGTCCTCATGATACAAAGTCGTTTTCTAATGTACACAAATGATAAGGAATTGGAAACAATCGATTGGAAATATGATTCACAGAAAGCAATGGATCAGGATCAGCCGTGGGTAAAGTTCATTCACGGTTATGGTCCTATTGGAACCTTTAGCCAATCTTTGTCTTGTAGAGGCGGGGGATAAAAACTGTGCAAGATGGTAGTCAGCAGCCAGATGTCTTTTTGCAGGAGAGGTTCGACAAGAGAGGAAAACTTCTGATACACCATGGTATCGATTAGACTCCCAACTCTAGCGCCGGTGTCCTATGAACATGCTGTCTTTAGTTTTAGTGGTCTTTTTATTACTATTCTATGTCTTCTGCTGATTCGTCAGCTGCTCAGACAGAGGAGACCCAAAGGATTCCCTCCTGGTCCATCACCGATTCCTATTATAGGGAACATTCTATCTCTTGCCACGGAACCGCACGTCTTTCTCAGGAAACAGAGTGCTATCCATGGACCGGTAAGACACCAAACTTGTCATTTGAAATTGAAATCACAACGTCTATTGGTGCAAATTAGCCTATGCAACTATATGAGAGTTTGTTTAAATGGGATGGTAGGCCTATCACGTTAGTTTAAAAAGTATATTGCGATAGTTTCCATACTGAAAGAAAAATATGCGGGTGCATGCACGCACGTACGCTCACCAACATACATCAACACAGGGATCAGAACACGAAAGTCTATCAAGGTTCCGCCGATGGACGGTCATGCCCTTGCGCTTTGCGTCAGACTGAATTTCGGGAACAAAAGAGTTGGCTGTAGCTATGCTGCGTTCCCAGGGTTTCGAGGAATGCCCAAGAAGCGCTGAGTCAGCCTTCCCCAGTAACAGTCTTGCTCACTCTCCGTATCTAACATGAACATTGTGTCATACAAAAGGGCTTCTGTTCCACTGAAGACATTTAATAATGTACAAAGACAACAATCATTTCAAAATACATTCATTGTATTGTGATATTAACTTAAGTTTTTCTCGTTCAGATCTTCAGTCTTGACTTAGGAGGCATTTCGGCTGTCGTTTTGAACGGGTATGACGCAGTGAAGGAGTGCCTTTACCATCAAAGTGAGGTCTTTGCCGATCGACCATCATTGCCTTTATTCATAAAGATGACAAAAATGGGCGGTAAGAAACCCTTCCCCTCAAAGCTTCCATAGGCCTTCTCATAAGTCAATTGTAATAACATAAGACATATTTGCTTTTCATTATTGCACCAAGTAGTTTTCAAATTCATTTAATACATCAGCTAAACGGAGGCAATCTCTTTGACTCTTGTAGGCCTCCTCAATAGTAAATATGGCAGAGGGTGGATAGAACACCGCAAGCTGGCCTCCAATACCTTCCGTTACTTTGGCAGTGGCCAGAAGATGTTCGAGAGGAAGATCTCGGAGGAATGCATGTTCTTCGTGGACGCCATGGACGAGCACAAAGGGAAGCCCTTCAACCCCAAACACCTTGTGACCAATGCCGTCTCCAACATCACCAACCTCATCATCTTCGGCCAGCGCTTCACTTACGACGACGTGCAGTTCCAGCACATGATCCAGCTCTTCAGCGAGAACGTGGAGCTGGCCGTGAGCGGGTGGGCGTTTCTCTACAACGCCTTCCCCTGGATCGAGGTGCTGCCCTTCGGAAAGCACCAGAAGCTGTTCCGCAACGCTGCCGAGGTCTACGACTTCCTGCTGGAGATCATCGAGCGTTTCTCTCAGGGCCGGGTGCAGCAGGCGCCGCGCCACTACATAGACGCCTACCTGGATGAGCTGGAGCAGAGCAAAACAGAACCTGGCTCCTCCTACTCCCAAGAAAACCTGATATACAGCGTGGGCGAGCTCATCATCGCCGGCACAGAGACCACCACCAACACCCTGCGCTGGGCCATGCTCTACGTGGCCCTTTATCCCAACATACAAGGTCAGTTCCCAGGCCCCCCTAATCACAGCCTAAACCCACAAGAGGCGTTTTCAACTCCCTGATAGCCAGATAATCCCATATTCTGAAGCCTCCTTAGTTTTTTTGGACAGAGCATCAATCATATTTATCTTGAAGTGTTTAACACAAATTAAGATGTATATAGACCAAAGCGTGAATTGATGATGTCAAGAATCCCAGTCAACAAGCATACAGTATAGGCCTGCTGTCCATAGTAATATCATACTGAGAGTGTTTTGCTGCTGTTTGTTTTGCCCCAGAGAGGCTCCACAAGGAGATCGACACCGTACTGGGGGGTGGTCGACCACCCTCATTGGAAGACAAGCAGAATATGCCCTACGTGGAGGCTGTGCTCCATGAAGTCCTGCGCTTCTGTAACATCGTCCCCCTGGGGATTTTCCGTGCCACCACCCAGGATGCGCTGGTCAATGGGTACTCCATCCCAAAGGGCACCATGGTCATCTCAAACCTGTACTCGGTCAACTTTGACGAGAAGTACTGGACCGACCCGGAGGTGTTCTCTCCTCAGCGCTTCCTGGACAGCAAAGGGAACTTTGTGAGACGGGAAGCCTTCCTCCCCTTCTCTCTGGGTGAGTTACCAACACACACACACACACACACACACACACACACACACTCTTTCTCCCTCTCTGCCTCCCTCTCTCTTTGTGTTATTACTGATTGTTCCAGGCAGCTACAGTTGCTGGCATTAAACTACATTCTCCAGTTATGACCTCATTAGATTTGGAGTCGGACGTAATAAAGTGGTCTAGATGTGCAATCCTGATCACTGCTGTGAGCTCTGAGTTGTCCCCTGGGGTCATTCTAAACAGTGTCTTCATTGCTAGGAAAAACAAACTGACACAGTTAAACACACCACACCACACCACCAGACCAAAGCAAATTCTTAATATTGCTAATATCTGTCTCAAAAAAGTGGCTTACTACATTACAAATTCCTGTACATTCACCCAAAGCTGTTTGTATCGGATCGAGTGAGGGAGAGTCTAATGTGAGTTAGAGAGAAAAGTGGGCGTGAGGCAGTCTAGCTTTAGTCAGACAATATGGCGTGTGTGTGTGTCTGTGTGTGTCTGTGTGTTGTCACATCCAGAGCTGATCCCGGAGTGTTTTTCCTCCTCAGGGAGACGTTGCTGTCTGGGTGAGCAGTTAGCCAGGATGGAGATGTTCCTCTTCTTCACCACCATGCTGCAGCGCTTCCACCTGCAGTTTCCTCCTGGCACCGTGCCCAGCCTTACCCCCAAACTGGGGATGACCCTTCAACCACTACCCTACTCCATCTGTGCCGTCCGGAGGCAGCTGTGAAACCCAACCCCCCTCCCGCCCCCAGCCCCACCCCCAGACAGACAGACAGGCTGCCAGACAGAGACAAAACAGCTGGCCTTGCCTCTCTGAACTTCACTGATTTACACAGAACTGCTCCCAGTTCCAAGCACTGCCCAGCGGGGCCTTTTCTCAGCATTTGCATGTTTGCACAGCACTGTTTGTAAAGTCAAAGGAGCATCTGAACAGTTACCAAAGAGCTCCAGGTGAGCACCATGAGCGTGTGAACGTTTTAGCCGACAGCGGATCCAACAGTATGAATCAGCATTTCTCCTGGCGTTATCTGACCTCCTGATACTGGACTGGGCTCTGGTGCCTTATTGAGGGGGTTGAGGAGCATTATGACTGGGTGGACCTCTGTGATGGTCCGAGGCCCTGTCCCCCTCTCTTTTCTCAGTCTGACTAAAGGAGAGGAGATCCATTTCAGCTGTAGCAGCTGGGAATGGAATTTAGACAAGCCGTCTTTCCTAGAAAGTCTTGTACATGTATACTGGGCCTGGATCCAGGCCATATATTACATCTGAACCAACACTGAACTTCCTCCACGAAGAGCCCTCCATGGAAAAACCTCTTGCCAGAAAGTTTCAAGAACTGCAGTGGGTTTCCAGAATTGTGAAGTGATGCAATATCTTATCAGACCTCCAGCAAATTGTAACTTAAATGTTCTGACTTGGTATGTTGGACAATGACACAATGGTGCTACGTTTTCAGAGTGTTCATAGACATAGTCTTACCTAAGAGCAAAATAAACTTCTTTTTTTAAGCTTTGTTCTCCACTGTTCATGTTCTTTCTGGTGAGTGAGTCTTGATTAGATATACAGTCGTATGCAAAAGTTTGGGCACCCCTGATAATCTCCATTACTTTCATCTATAAAATGTTGGGCGTTTGGATGAGGAACGTCTTTGTCATATATATACACATACGTCATGGACAGTGATATTTTAGCCGTGAAATAAGGTTTATTTGATAAACAGAAAATATGCCATACGCATCATAAGAGAATTAGACACTTGCATAAATTTGGGCACCCCAACAGAAAAATCACATTAATATTTAGTAGAGCCTCCTTTTGCAAAAATAACAGCTTCTAGACGCTTTTTATATCCTCTGATGAGTGTCTGGATTCTGGATTGAGGTAATTTGGACCATTCTTCCTTACAATACATCTCCAGTTGAGTAAGGTTTGATGGGTGCCTAGCGTGGACAGCCCGCTTCAAGTCACCCCATAGATTTTCAATTATATTCAAGTCTGGGGACTGGGATGGCCATTCCAAAACATTGTAGTTGTTCCTCTGCATAAATGCCTTAGTGGATTTGGAGCAATGTTTCGGGTCGTTGTCCTGCTGGAACACCCAACTGCGCCGTAACTTCAGCTTTGTTACAGATTCTTGAACATTATTGTCCAGAATTTGCTGGTACTGAGTTGAATCCATACGACCTTCAACTTTAACTAGATTCCCAGTTCCTGCACTAGCCACACAGCCCCACAGCATGACGGACCCCCCCACCAAATTTTACTGTGGGCAGCAAGTGTTTTTCTAGGAATGCTGTGTTCTTTTGCCTCCATGCGTAACGCCTCTTGTTGTGACCGAATAACTCCATCTTTGTCTCATCAGTCCACAGTACTTTGTTCCAAAATGAGCCTGGCTTGTTCAAATGTAGTTTGGCAAACCTCAAGCGAGCCTTTTTGTGGCGCGTGTGCAGAAAAGGCTTCTTCCGCATCACTCTCCCATACAGCTGTTCTCTGTGCAATGTGCGCTGAATGGTCGAGCAATGCACAGTGACACCATCTGCAGCAAGATGACCTTGCAGCTCTTTGGAGGTGATCTGAGGGTTGTCCTTGACCATTCTGACCATTCTTCGCCTTTGCCTCTTTGTTATTTTTCCTGGCCTGCCACTTCTGGCCTTAACAAGAACTGTGCCTGTTGCCTTCCATTTCCTAATGACATTCCTCACAGTGGAAACTGATAGCTGAAACCTCCGGGATAACTTTTTGTAGCCTTCCCCTAAACCATACTGCTGAACAATCTTTGTTTTTAGATCATTTGATAGCTGTTTTGATGCCCCCATTTTGCCACTGTTCAGAGGAGAATCAAAGAGAAGCAAAACTTGCAATTGGCTAACTTAAATACCCTTTCTAATGATTGAATGCACCTTTTTATGTAATTGAAGGCTTAACGAGTTAATCAGACTAACTATGTGTTGCAGTTAATCAGCATTTAGTAGGCAGAGGTATTCAAATCAAATAAATGATAAGGGTGCCCAAACTTTTGCACAGCCTTTTTTTCACATTTGATTTAATTTCACACAACTAAATACTGCTACACCAAATATCTTTGTCTGGAAAACACCCCAGCACTCAGTGTTAACTAGAAAAGTAATATTACAATATTATATTGATCTTTTTTGGTGAAGACAGGAAATTATCATGCAGCCTCAGAGGGGGTGCCTAAACTTTTGCATACGACTGTACCTCTTCAGTTATGACATCACTGCCTATCCACGTACACACACTATACCTCTTCAAGTCTCATTCTAGGAGCTGGCCTTCTACATTCAGTCCAGAGGGCAAATCAGGATACACACGGCTAGTATAACTCACACCAAACTTTCTCAGCTTTCAACTTTATTTATCCTTAAAAAGGAAATGAGTGAACAAGTCAAAGTACCTCGAGATTAACAGTGTTACCTTAACCTCAACACTACCTTCTATACAAACACTAGACCACAGATGTGTCCATTCAACTCCCAGCCCAGGACGTGTTTTAGATGGATTTGATCCCTGCTGATATTTTGACAGCTAGCAGACGCCGCAGAGCCACAGAAAAGGATGCTGGATGCTAGCTGGAGTGAATATGATCTGCCCCTGATCCATGTCTGTATGACGGTTCATTAAGAAACACTGAGGGTTCAAATTGAGGTCAGACACTAGACCCGAACAGCATACAGTGGTGAGAACTGTAACTCGGGTAACTCGAAGACAAGTCGGGCAGTCGCTGTCCAACATACTGTAAGTACACACTGCACAGACAGACTCTTTCTCTCCCTCTGAAACAGACAAACAACAGTGACACAAACGGAGGCGTCGGGATTATTTTAGGGATGGTGTTTTATGACAGCTATAAATAACAACAAAAATCTGTTTTCCCCACAGTGTTGATAAGGTTGAACGGTTACATCAGACATACGTATATCTAAATGCTACATAAGGATAACAGCCATTCCTAGATGTATTTATGACAAGAACATTGGAGGACACTGTTGTGTGTGAGAGACTGCACAGTGAGAAGCCAACAAACAATCAACGTTTACAAACATAATGAGCCATAAAATGGGAGGTGGTGGTGGTGGGTGGGGGTGGGGGCAATCCTGCATCCGTCCATGAGCGAAACACAAAAGACTCCAGAACCCACTCAGACAGTAGGAGGGAGCACTGAGGAGCTCAAGTGAGCCTTCCACTTCCACACCTGGTTTCTCCACCGTCACATTGAACATGGTGGATGTTAAGCTCTGAGCGTTCTTCACCACACTCAACCCCTGGGCAAGGGGTGGTGGTGGGGGTGGGCTATCTGGGTGCCTGGAGACCGGGCAGGGACAGTTTGGCACTGGTTGGGTTGACTAAGAAACAACACAGAGTTACTAGATCAAACCAAGACTGAGAGAGTGGTTATGACAAGGAGCAGGGAGACAATGAACCCAAAAGAAAAAAGAAACAAAACACCAAACCCACAGTTCCACATCTGTACTGTAAATAGTATTAGATAAAAACTCTGGAAACAAGATGGTAATTACAGGGTCTCAATGTACAATATATGTCAGCTGCGTGTAGAAAACAGATGCATTCAGTTGATTAATTAAAAAATATAATATATTTATATATTTATATGCAGATACTCTTTTTTGTGCAGAGGCTAAACACTTGTTTGGTAGTAAAATGTGCACATTTATATCTATATCTTTTTTTTTGTCTTTAAATATACTAGCTTGATTTACACTGCCTACTTGAGAAGATCTCCTCTCTGGAGAAAATGACAAGACAAGGTGAACGAAGAGCTGAGGCTTGCAAGGCTGCCTACCCCTCCATCAAAACGCTTTTCTAGTGGAATGCCTAGAGTTATTACAGACAAAAATATAGAACTATTAGTATTAAACCTGCCTCATGGTTCAGAATAAGAAAATATAAAAACGAAAACAAAGTGATGGTGAAACCCTGGATCACTTCTCTACACACTGGCCTGGTTATGGGTTCGTCAAAAAAAGGTATCGACCTCAAAAAACATCCGTTTCTGCCGAATGAGTGAAATAAGAAAATAAAGAGTAGATCGATGACGCTGGAGTATGTCGTGTAATAAAAACAATGCTGAGAACAATGCCATCCAAAACATCTCCAGCTGATATACTGGTATGTGAATCACCATGGGATTTCACCGCCAGAGTTCAGATTCTGCTTTGCTGCAAACAGATCTTTGCAGTTGACTGACAGCTGAGGATCCCAATTCTACAGTGAGGTCTTTAATAGGTAACAATGCAAACAGCACTAGTGAGCAGCTGTGTTTGAGTGACAGAAAGACAACATGAACTATCCTTTCTCGCCGCGGAGCATTTCAATTGCTTGAATGTGTTTGTTTTCAAGTTGTTTGTACAAAGATTAAAAACCATTTCAGTCACCCAGATTTGATTTTCTTTGATTTAAAAGCGTGTTTGAAATCAACGAGTTCTCGCTAAATAATTATTCAACTTCACGTGAATCCTGAGTAACCGTGAAAAATAGATACAAATCAAAACGAACATAAAGGAAAAGAAAATCCCTTCAATGGAACAGGACTCTGTTCTGAATGCAACATGCTTAACACCAGAGGACAATTTATTGATTGGCAACCAAGCATTCCTGAAGATATACACACACACACACACACAGGCTCACATACACCCGTAAATGCTCACATACAAGCGCACGCACACGCAAACACACCCACAAACCAAATGAAAAATCAAACGCACACTAAAAGAAGAGTAAAACCAAAAGGCAGGTATGACTAAACAGCATCAAAAACGATGCAGGTATAATGCTCATAATCAGTCAGCATTGCCACAATGTCTCTGAGACTGAGTCGGTGATACAGTGTTTCGTGTCGCCAGCAAGGGGAGAGGACTGCACAGGCCCCCGGGACTAGACCCAGGGACTCAGGAAAGAAAGTTCAGACAGGCACATTTGATATATAGGTCTACAATATTCCTGACATGGAGTCTGAAACAGTCTATTGTCTTTCCATGTTTGAACTGTTTTGCTTTGGTAACAGGTGTCAATCATGTCAAGGTGTTTGTTTTTGATTCTTCTTCTACTTCTAGTTTAAATAGGATGCTTTTCTTTTAGTACCTAAAGGAGAGTTAAGCGCTCTGCGTTCAAGGCAGCATTACAGCCAGGTCACCACAGAGGTCTGGGCTCTGCTGGGCCCGTCCATCCTAGTCCTCCACGCCGGGCTCCTCAGGTCTGGGGGCTCCTCAGGTCTGGGGGCTCCTCAGGTCTGGGGGCTCCTCAGGTCTGGGGGCTCCTCAGGTCTGGGGGCTCCTCAGGTCTGGGGGCTCCTCAGGTCTGGGGGCCCCGGGCTCTCCATAAGGGTGAAAGTGCATAGGAGTGGGACTCCCACTGTTGCAGCAAGGATCCAGTCACAGTAGTAAGGCCTTTCTCTCTTTCTCTCTCTGACTCTCTCTCTCTTTCTCTCTCTCTCTCTCCCTCTATGACTCTCTCTCTCTCTCTCTCTCTCTCTCTCTCTCTCTCTCTCTCCTCTCTCTCTCTCTCTCTCTCTCTCTCTCTCTCTCTAAAACAACATGACTGCGTTTAGCATCTGAGTGGCGGCACAGTGACAACTTCGATGTGTGGAGAACCAGCAGGGTTGTTTTGTGTGTGTGTGTGTGTGTGTGTGAGGGAGAATGGGGGGTGGGGGTGGGGGGGGTGCGGGTGGGGGGGGGCTTGAGGGTCTCTTGCCCTCACTCCTTCCCCCCCCTGTCTTCCTGGCTCTGGCCCTGGTCCTGCTGGACTGCTACGGTCGCTCCTCCCCCTCCTCCTCCTCCTGGATCACCTGGATGTCGTCAGACGGGGACGAGGGCGACGGGGGCAGGCTGTCGGACTGCTGCTTGCTGAGCTCCTTGCCCTTCTCCTCCTCCTCGATGGTCTTCTTCCACACCTTGTGGTTGTCCGTCAGGTGCTGCATGATGTTGCAGAACAGCCTGCGGCGGCCCTTCCTCCTTTCTGCATGGGACGAGAGGAAGGAGAACGGCTCAGTTGACCCAAACGCTGCCCCTAAACGGTGTACGACGTGGTAAACGGAACATGACACGACTTTCTCGCTACATTCCTAGACCGACGAGAGCGAGCCGTGACGACCATATCCCTTACTTGGTTCGATATCCTCCTCCAGCTCGTCTTCGTCAGTCTCAGTGTCGTCCACCTGATCTTCTTCCTCCTCCTCCTCCTCCGAGCCCTGCTCGTCGATCCAGTAGCCCGGCAACAGGCCCGCCGCGTCGTAGGAGTTGCAGAGCGGCCCGACGATGTGGGTGATGAACGACTCCTGCAGCTTGGCCAGCTGTGGCGAGGAGCGGTCCATGAAGGGGCTGACGGGTAATTCCAAACTGGCCTCCTCGTCTCCCTGGAGAAGACACATACGATACGTGTTCATTTCCTGGCGCCCACGGGGGTGGGGGGGGGTCACAGTTCACAACAGAGATAAACCTGAGCCTTTCCCCCTGCCACACGGACGCCACCTGGCTCACCTGTTCGTAGAACTCGTTCACGATGCCTTCCGTCCACTTGAGGTGGAGGTCGCGACCTTTGGCGGGCCCGTTGATGTCGGCCAGCTTAATGCAGATCTGGCACACGAGCAACCTGTCGTTCTCGTTGGTCCAGTCGATTCCTGGACTGTTCACATCATTCACCTATTTATAGCAAAACACAAACACACACACAGCTGTTTACCGTCCGTGTTTTGGCAGAGGACTTATGCTCTTTGGCATTGGACTGAAATGATAGGCCTTTTGTCGCCAGATCAGTCGTAACACAGTGTTGTCCATCAGATCAGTGAAATGACAGACCTTCGAGTTGAACTCTGCCAGGAAGTCAAAGTGCTTCTTCAAGTCTGTGGCCAGGATGGCCTCGATGACCAGGAACCGGAAGCGTTTGAACTCCACGTGGTCCAGGTTGGCCAGGAAGTTGAACTCGGGCTGGGACAGGTACAGGCTCCAGGCGGAGGCGGCGTGGTGGTTCTCCAGCACCGAGCGGTCGTTGTACAGCACCGCCTGGAGAGCGGGGCGGAGGGGGGAAGCACAAGCGTCATGACGCGGGCAAAGGGGAAAGAACGCGCGTGAAACGGAGGAGAGACGGCGGAGGAGTGGACGAGAGGAGAAGGAGGAGGGGCTTAGTGACGCAATGGGAAACAGGGTGAGAGGTGAGACGCGTGGAAGGCGAGGGGACTTTGGGTCAGTCTGAGTAGAGGTGGCCGACAAGACTGTTTGTCACTGAGGATCAATATATTCTGGGATCCCTCTCGTCACGCTCAATCCTTTCCCGCGGACATTTACGCAAGTGTAACGTGATCACGCCTGTTATAACAGGAGCGCTCTGTAAACAGTCAGCTAGTCTAGCCTGCCAGACGCTATACCTAGAAAAACCTATTCCTAATAAAAGCTTGTCCTTGTGCAATACCTCAAAGAAATAGAGATACGGATTCTCCCAGGGTTAGAATGGAAGCATCGCATGGACAAACAGAACCAACCTGACCCCTTCACACTATTCTGAAATCACAGGGCCTGTTCAGCAGGAAAATCTCATTCTGCCTCAGAAGAACAGCTACAATACTGTTGCTTCACCACAGAGCAAGAGCATAGGATTCTCACATCCGGGCCTGTGGGAGCACTGTCGATCAAGTCATCGTGGGTTCTTGTGGGGTCAACCCTGGAGGTGAGGCTCAGTGCGGGGGCGGGGCTTACCTGAGGGGCGTTGGTGGCCACGAGGAATGCGTTGGTGCGGCCCGGGTGGTCGTAGTCGTGCATGGCGGCTGCCACGTACAGGGCCATGAGCTCCAGGGCGGGGATGTTCCAGGCCAGGCAGCCGTAGCTGTCGTCCGAGATGGACGAGCTCTTGGACGAGGCGTAGGACACCCGGCCCGGGGAGATGCCGCTGTCGGAATCTGTTTCCGAGCAACACAGAGATACCGTCACAGCCAGGAAACGGCAGGCCCTGATCGTCTGAATGGGCGCTTCTCCGTCGTGAGTGGAGGGCCGTTGGCTGGAGGTGGGTCGGGAGCTCTGAGGGAGTCTGAGGGAGGGGGGTGAGCTGGGTTTGGATGCTGAGCCAGACAGGGCTGCAGGTGACTCACCCAGCTGCACCATTCTACTAACGTCCGGAGCCAAAACACGACCGAAATACGCCGAGCTGAATCTCGCCAGATCTGTATCACGATGGAGTCTTATCCTCTCGCTCCCTATCTCTCACTCTGCCGCTGTCTCTCTATCCCTATCTCTCACTCTGTCTCTCTTTCTCCGCCTCTCCCTGTCTAATCTTTATCCCCCCCCCCTCTCTCTCTCTCTCTGCCCTGTCTGAAGGCAGCTGCTCTGCTGGCAGCCAGTGAAGGAGTGGTCAGTGAGCGAGCTATAATGTGTTTCGAATGGATCAGGGGACATAAAACAGCATTAGCCCAGACAGGCCTGAGGATCCTGGCGGTTCAGACCCTCCCATCTGGGCTCCCTGTTGGAAGGAGGGCACATGCTGCCCTGTAGGAATGTGGATGTCCTCCTGGAACTACACCGGCGAAACAAATCCATTAAGATGCTCAACTTGAAAGGTCATTTAATCCAGGACTTGGGGTCAGTTTATTGGTGCAGGAAGCACACAGACGTTAAAAAACAAACAAGTAGAAATCCTTCATCGGTGCTTACCCGTGTCACTTCCTGTCACATGCTCGTTGTGGATCTGCTGGAAGCCTGGGATCGGACGGGTGGTCAGGTACCAAACAGCGTGGAGCACGTCAGTGGCGTGGACGCGGTTGTGGTCTGCGACAAAGGGATCCACACATCAGCCCCACTCATTCCCCTTGCCCCCCCCCTTTCGTTCAAGCTCTCACACTAACAGCATTGGGTGTCATAGCAGGTGCCGTGTACAGAGCGGGTTACCTTCACGTGACCCTACTGATCAGTCATGTCAATGTGAGTGGCCTGTTCACCACTGCTGGGTGTGGGCTTAGTAACAGAGAGAGTCAGGGGCGTGGCGGCGCTACTTACAGGGGATGTCCCTGTAGCCGTTCTCCAGAGCACAGAAGTAGGACATGAACTCCCTCACGGGGATCTTAAAGATCTCAAACAGACACGTGTCCTGGAACAAGGTGTACGTCACCTGGAGAGGAACAGACACACGGGGAGGGACACACAGGGCGCTAATGAAGACACGAGACAGACGCTCTCCCGCGGGAGCCACGCACGTAACACTCCCTGCATCGGAAAGATAACGCAAAACGTAGATAGAAAGCAAAAAATAGACCAGTTGTGGATAGACTTTGGCCTGACGAGGCAACAGTAGCTGGTGATATGGATCGGATGGTCTTTACTTTGAGCTGCTGTGTAAGGGTTTGGGGTGTATCTGGGAGGGTTATTGGTCTGTCATGTCAGCTGTGTTTTGAGTTGTGAGTGGATGCCCCAGTCCAGTTACTTAACAGGCACACAAACTTGGCATATTCCACAAATAAATACTTTCAATGTAAAAAAGCTAAAAAGCCATTTAATGAACGGTATGCTAAAGCCCGGTGGATGAGTGAAACAGTCGTCAGGGACGGATGCGTAGAGGGTTGAGTTACTGACATAGCTTAGTATCCTCCCTGTCTTCCCTCCTGTTCTCTCCACAAGGTCGAAGATCTGGAAGTTCCAGCTGTTTATCTTCTCCATGAGAGCTTCGTGGTCATCTAGAATGGGCTCGAGCTTAAACTCCCGCTCACCCTGGAGATCACACACACACACACACAAGTACACAACTTATTCACCAAAAAACGATTGTTTGGGATGCTGGGAGAGTACTGGTGTACTGCTGTTACACAAAGGGGCATTTGGAATCGGATTACAGCTAAGCATCAGTCCCTTTAAACCTGAGAGGTAAGTAGAAGTAGCTAACGCTAGGGTTACTGCTGTAAGGGTATCTATTGCTGCGTAATATTGCATGAAGCTAGCGCCGTTTGCCTCATATCTGTGTTCCCTATTCTGTTGTTTACAATAGCCTAGTGTTAGCCTAGCCTAGCCAGTCTGTTGTTGTGTATCATAGGATGCTAATCCCACCAGGATCCCAATACCTCTGTTTCCTGGGTCTGCTGCTCCGCTGTGGGGCTCTGCTCCTCCTCCTGCTCCTCCCCCTCCGCCTGCTTCCTGGTTCCTGGGTCGGAGCTCCTGTCCCCGGCCGCCTCGACCTCCACGCTCTCTTCCCGGATGAGGCCATCACCCACAAAGCCAGACGCCTCACCTGCCGGAGACACGCAACCAACAAGCACACGGAACACGCGTCTTAGAACAACTCCAAGACCTCGACGGGAAGTCGACTGAGTTCAGTGAAGGATGTTGACTGGCATTCAATCGCTCTACATTCAAATAGCACACACCCCGATGAACTAGCAAGCAGTGTCTATGTTTCCGACTCTACCATATCCTCTCACACCCAGAGGCTCGTACCAGGTAGTGAGGAGACTGCGTGTGTGTAAGTGTTTCTGCCAGCGGGGGGCGTACCTGAGCGTCTGCGCTGGGCCTCGGTGCTTTGGGGCGGGTGACCCTCTGCAGCCTCCCCACTGGACATGCCCTTCAGCGTCTGACGGCCGCAGCTGCGGGAGAGAGACAAGATAGGCACAGACACGCCAGGTCAGTTTACGGTCAGCACACCTGGGTCCCGGCGGGCAGGCGGGACTGTGGTCAGAGACAGGGGGGGTCGGGGGAAACGGTCAGCCAGGATGGGGGTTCAGACAGCTGGGAGGTGGGTGGTCCCCTACCTGGTGCAGAGGGGGGCGAAGGGCAGGCCTCGGTAGGGCTGCTGGAAGTCCGGAGAGCTCAGGGTGTAGCCCAGCGGCTTGTGCAAGGTGACACTGGGCTTGGTGCGGAAGTCGGCCGTGTCCGGGAACTCCACGGGGGAGCGGGTGACCAGGGAGGACACCCCCGCCCCCCCCACCGCGGGGGGACTGTGGCTAGGGGAGGTGAGCGGACTCAGACTGGGAGATGTGCCTAGAGGAGGGGTGGAGAGGAGAGGAAAGTCAGCAAGTCACTGTCAGTTAGTGTTCTAGTATACAGTACACTGTGTGTGTGTGTGTGTATATGTGTGTGTCCTCACCTGCTCTCCTGGACCCAGGGTGGTAGGTGAGGGTGACAGAAGAAGACCTCTGCTTGGGAATGGTCAGCAGGTTAGCATTGGGCCCATTGGACAGAGACCCTGGACTGCAACACACAAACACGCACCAGGTTAGGAAAAAAAACGGTTAAAAAGACTATACCCGTAGACTTTAATGTTAATTAACAACGCTGTTGAACATATTTCTTTTTTACTGAGGACTGACGTGATAGGAGGCAGATTAGGTTTAGACCGCTGGATCACTACTGCCACCTTGTGGCATTATGGAGGAAGTACAACTAGCAGGATCAGCACATTATGCTTTAACAGTAAACTGTGGTGACACGGAGGAATTTAACTTTGGCCACAAAGAAATGCTGTTTGTCATCGTAAAGAAAAAATAAGTATACATAGCAACCAGTTTGGGGACAAATAATTAGAAAAACATGGTGCTTGTACAAACTAGGGAGATTTTCGCTAGGGTGCTTAAAGATGCTTTCGGTAGGAATACAGGGAGGACACAGCTAAAAGGTCAATGTAAAAATGTTACCTATTAAATGTGTGTTCTTAAATGCAATATAGCTGTTGAATCCCGATCACTGTCTGAGTGGTTTTAGTCAGGGGAAGGTTTGTGTCTATAGGGAGGGTCCTACCTGGTCAGGTTGAGCTCAGGGTGAAGGTTTGTGTCTATAGGGGTCCTACCTGGTCAGGTTGAGGTCATGGGTGAAGGTTTGTGTCTATAGGGGGGTCCTACCTGGTCAGGTTGAGGTCGGGGTGAAGGTTTGTGTCTATAGGGGGGGTCCTACCTGGTCAGGTTGAGGTCATGGTGAAGGTTTGTGTCTATAGGCAGGTCCTACCTGGTCAGGTTGAGGTCATGGTGAAGGTTTGTGTCTATAGAGGTCCTACCTGGTCAGGTTGAGGTCATGGTGAAGGTTTGTGTCTATAGAGGTCCTACCTGGTCAGGTTGAGGTCGGGGTGAAGGTTTGTGTCTATAGGGGGGTCCTACCTGGTCAGGTTGAGGTCAGGGTCATGGTAAAGGTTTGTGTCTATAGGGGGGGGTCCTACCTGGTCAGGTTGAGGTCAGGTGAAGGTTTGTCTAGGGGGTCTACGTCAGTGAGGTCAGGGTGAAGGTTTGTGTCTATAGGGGGGTCCCTACCTGGTCAGGTTGAGGTCAGGGTGAAGGTTTGTGTCTATAGGGGGGTCCTACCTGGTCAGGTTGAGGTCGGGGTGAAGGTTTGTGTCTATAGGGGGGTCCTACCTGGTCAGGTTGAGGTCAGGATGAAGGTTTGTGTCTATAGGGGGGTCCTACCTGGTCAGGTTGAGGTCAGGATGAAGGTTTGTGTCTATAGGGGGGTCCTACCTGGTCAGGTTGAGGTCAGGGTGAAGGTTTGTGTCTATAGGGGGGTCCTACCTGGTCAGGTTGAGGTCAGGGTGGGGCCTCTTGCCGCTGTTCCTCTCCCAGCGGGAGGAGGCTGACTCCATGGGGGGGAGGGTGGAGGAGGTGGAGCCTCGCCGGAGCTGGGGGGTGGGCAGGCTGCTTCTACTGCTCAGCCCCTGGGGAGGGAGGGAGGGAGGGGGGAAGAGAGGACGGGAGGGAGGGAGGGAGGGAGGGAGGGGGAGATGGGGGAAGAGAGGAAGAGAGGGGAGCAAAAGTCAGCAGGGACAACTACTAAAGCACAGCAGAAATGTATTTTTATAAAGAAGCTTTCAAATCATACAGTGTACAATACTATTTTCAATAGTATTTTACGATTTCAGTGCTTGGATACACAAATACACATATATTTGGTCTCTGTAATATAAGCTTGTGTCACTATTTAACCCCCTATCGTAAAAAGCGTTCTTCCATAGGAACGTGGATCTGTAGAGGAGAACCACGTTGCCAGGCGGCGGCCTGCGGCGCGGGCCCACCTTGAGGGGCTTCCTGTCGGCCCGGTCCGTGGGGTCGTCCACCTCGGTGCAGGGGTAGAAGCCGGGGAACGGGGTGAAGGGGTTGACCCGGGGCCGGCAGGAGCCGGAGAAGGTGCCCATCAGGCTGCTGACGCTGCGCAGGGACGACACGGTGTGCGGCGACAGGGACGAGTCCATCAGCAGCTCGGACACCAGGTTCCTGGCCTCGTTGATCACCGACAGGTCCACGCCGTTCCCGCTCACCGCACCCTAAGACGCGCGCGCGCACGGGGAGAAAGAGAAACAGGTGGGAAAGTGCACAGGACGCGACGGTGCAAAAGGTGACTGTCGCCGTGCGCGTACGCACCAACTCAGCTTAGCCAAATGCACGACACGCTGCACAGGTGCTTCCGTACTTTAGGATTCATAGCTGCACCGAGGCCGCCACGCACTGAACATACCGCCACACGGTACTCTACTCGCTACCAAACGCACGGCACACAAACACGCACACATGAAACATGCAGGTGCGGAAGCTAGATGTGTAACAGGACACTGTTGTGCTCCTTGAGAGCTGCCTGTGTTCGTCACGCTTTCAGTATCGTGTGGGTACAGGGCCACACAGGAAGGGGGACGGGGGGAGGAGGTGGCAGGGGGGAGGTGGCAGGGGGGAGGGCGGAGGGCGTGCTGAGCTCACTGCATTGATCTTGGGTAATTGAAAGCCTTCTTGGGTTGGTGATGTCAGTAATAAAAAGGAGTGGCGGGGACGTGTGTGTGATAAAAGTGCAATGCGAGCACTTCCCAGCCTCAGTGACGCACGGGAGGTGAGGGGCAGTGCTTGTGTGTTGTGCTGACGGAGTTCCCTCACCTCCTCTCCTCGCCTCTCCCCTGCCTCCCCACTGCCTCAGTCCTCTCTCTGTCATTCCTCCTCCCCCCTCCCTCCCTCCCTCACCCCTTCTCTCCTTCCCCTGCCCTCCCGTCTCACCCCTGCCTCACCCCACCTCTCTACATCTCGCCATCTCAGCCTCCCTCCTGCTCTCTCCTGCCTCAGCCGCGCCTCTCTCTATCTCACCTCTCCTTCTTACCCTCCCTACCTCACCCCCCCTCTCCCCACCTTATCCCTCCTCTGAATCTCCCTCCTCTCATCTCCCTCACCTCTCCTATTCCCAACATTGTCTCCACCTTCCAGTTGGTTTATTATCGTGCAACTTGCTTTCTTTATTTCATCTGAAATCGGCCTTTACATTTGAGTATTGGCATGATTACGAAGTTGACCCGCACCCTCACACACACACACAAACACACACACACACACACACACACACAGAGAGAGGCACCAGAGCATTCTCCTCCTCCACAGTGTACTAACCTGGTACTGGGGCTTGTACCACTGCTTCAGGTCCCAGTCCCACAGGATCATCTGAAAACACACAGCAGAGACGCTCAGCATTGGCCTGGGGGCCTCATCACAGTCTCCTAGTGTTCATGGGTGTGGGTGTGTGTCATGCAAAGTCCACATTTTCAAGGGCATAAAGTGCCTGTTACTGGGTACTGGAACACCACCAACACCACATGTACAACTTGACATTCAAGAGAAAACACCGGACATAAATAACCCTCCACAATGTGTCCTTTACTTCGGTCATGTGTTAAAGCAGACAATGTTCTGTCGACTTAGGGTTAGAGGTAGAACTAACCTAGACCTTTCGCAGAAAGCAAGAGCCAGTTTCAAGTAAAATAACTCCACCACTGAAACCACAATGACACGTCAACAATGGTGCTGTGAGATCTTATCTGGCCACAACTACGTCAATCGGCAGCATTTCCAGAGCAGGGCTGTGTGTCTGTCTGAGAAAAAAGTCACCAAACAGGAGCTTACTTTGTGTGCTACAGTAAAACACACGGGCTGGGGCCCATGCACAGTGGGACGGTCAACTGAATTATTTCAAAGTTCAAATGACACTGTGGGAACAGACACATAACTGGAAAGTTCACATTCTGGATCTTAGTTTTGTCTCGTTCTCAGTTTATTCAGTCGGTCTTGTTGGTTTAACACTTGAACTTTTAACATGAATGCAAAATGTAAACATTTCTCCTAAAACTAAATGTATTGTCTCAAACATCTGACACAAACATAACTCAGCTATTCTGTAACGACAACATAAAAGACAAAAATAACGACAACGTTGAAACGTATAAAACCAGGAATGTTGAACCTGCCACTGCGTGGCCTGGCTAGGTGTCAGAGGAGAACATGCTAGCTAGCCTCATGCTAGTACTGTCTTTCCCTGTGTCCTCATTGGAGAGCACAGGTCGCCATGTTAAAGCCAGGGAGTAAATATTCCACTCACAGGGGAGAGAGGCAACATGCGGTACCTCCGCACACCACCAGGGGGTGTGATGGAGGCAAAAGGAATAAGACTCCAAGACTGATCGCTAGCAAACCAATGAGACCAGCTTGCTTTCGCTATATCTCCCGTATACCAATACAGGAGTGGCATATAAGAATGTTGAAAAGGGTGCTAAATCATACAAGTGGATCTCAGTGTAATGCATATTAATATTAGAAACAGTATTACACCTCTATATTACACGCAGGCATCTGTGCATCACAGACACAGTCCATATCAAGCTGTGCCTGCATGTCTGTCTGTCTGTGTGTCTGATTGCCTGCCTGTCTGTCTGCCCATCTCACTGCCTCTACCAGCCTGTCTGCCTCTCCACCTGTCTGCCTGCCTCCCTGTCTGTCTCTGCCTCTCCACCTGTCTGTCTGTGTCTACCTGCCTGCCTGTCTGCCTTTCCACCTGTCTCTCTGCTTGCCTGTCTGTGTCTGCCTGCCTGCCTGTCTGCCTCTCCACCTGTCTGTCTGCCTGCCTGTCTGCCTCTCCACCTGTCTGTCTGTCTGTCTGCCTGCCTGTCTGTGTCTGCCTGCCTGCCTGTCTGACACACGCCGTGCCCCTTCCTCTCCAATCAGAGTCTCCTCCATTGATCAGAGCGGGAGGCTGTGTGTTTGTCATCAGCATCTGTACAACGCAGCCAAACATTTAGTACGGCAAATAAGCACTACCATGGCAACCTGACAGAGAGGCCGGCAAACAATGCTCCGAACACCATGGCAACGGGATGGCGGGAGAGGGGCCGGAGGAGAGATCTGTTGGACGTCTGCTTGTTTACGGAGAGAGAAAGAAAGAGAGGGAAAAAGGGGAGGGAGAGATGGGGGATGGAGTGTGGGAGGGGGGGGGGAGAATGAGAGCGGGTGAGGCGTGAGGTAGAGAGAGACAGAGAGAGAGAGAGGGAAGGTAGTAACAGGCTGTCATGGAGTCATGCGGATGACGCAGACTAGACGTCTTGTGGTAGACTGAACCTACTGTTCTAACGACGAGTGTGTCGTTCTGCCCACACACACACACGAAAAGGTATGTGTGTGTCTGTACGCCTCAGAACACACACACATATTACACTCGTGCAAAAACAGGTATGTCTATGTCTGTGCGCCTGAGGACACACACACGAGCACATTCTCTCTCACGTGACGACTAGCCTGCACACACACACACACACACACACACACACATGTTCCACTTTGTATTCGACACACGTGAAAACAGGAGATGCCTCTGGTTGTTTTAGTGAGAATGTAGGCTAGCTTGATGAAAGAACCAGGGGAAGGGCCGGTTATCGTGACAGGAGGACAGCGGCCATGTTGGAAGCCTGTCAGCTCCACTACCTTGTGGACCCAAAAACAAATATGCCTTGTTGACGCACCCACCTCAGTCCAGGTCAGACAACGGAATCAGTACCTTTCCAAGAAAGGGAAGGCGTTTTTGTTGGGTGTATTGTTAGGAGAAACATGCTACGAGTACCAAATAAACTGCGACCTAAGCACTGCAATTAAGTGCTGGAGGGTGTGGTACCATTGCAAACAGTGAGGGCTCTCCATCTATTTACTTAAGCTATGCTTAAGAGTACCGAGTATTATGGGCTGTGGGCTAGCCTAACAAGCTGGGTCGATCAGATGATGAGGTTAACGATCCATAAGGTTCTAAAAGTGCTATTCCAGAAGGCTCTGGTACTGGCCAGCTCAGAAAAATCGTCAAGTCGACCGTGACTTGTGTGTTTTGGTATTAACTCTTCTGTTGTTGTTGTGAGTGACACCAAGGTATATGTTCAAGGCACCTCTTTGTGATTGGCCGGCCGGGGGAGGAGGGGGAAGGCGGAGCTCTCACCTGCCCGCCCCCCCGGGCCCCGTGGGTTATGACGGCCAGACGAACAACTCCGCACTGACGAGCCGCGCGACGTGTCCCAGAAACAGATGGCAGAGAAACACGACACAACAACCCGACAACACCCACAGCACCCCGTGGTCATCCTCACCAACCATCAACACCACCAGCTGACCCACGGCCTCCACATTAACAGCAGGGGAACCTTCCTTCCTCCCCCCCCCCTCCACCCCCGGTACGGTCACGCTCGGCACACAAACACGCCGGCTAAACCGAGCCGGAGCACGGCCGGGCCTGCGTACGGAGACGGTGGTGAAATGCTTCTCTCCTATTCCCCTGAAACAGAGCAGTTCCTCCAAGCACGAAGAGAGGAGGTGGGGGGTGGTGGGGAGAGCAGCAGAGTACTCTTACACCTGTGTGTCACATTACCCAGCCACTAGCACTGGGCTGTGAGATCGGGTCAGGGCTAGCAATCATAAAAGCAGGGTAATGACTGTACAGGGGACGGGAGAAAGGGGGACACTGGCAGGCAGGAGATTTGTATTAAGAGGAGCAGGGCAGGACTGACGTCAGCCGGCAGCGTCACACGCGCGCACACACACACACACACACACACACACACACACTTCTAATGAGGACAGGCTTTCACCGTCACACACAAAGGCACATCTGAGGAGAAATGAGTCTTGCGGACACACATGCACACACACGCACACACACACACACACACACACACACACACACACAATGTATGCACACATACAATAGGGGGGGGGGAGAGAAGAAGACACATTGAATGAATGGCAGAGAGAGAGAGAAAAAAAAGAAGAAAAATGAAAGAAAATCACTGCAGCCTGGTTCAACACTTTAGTCTGCATCCCTTGGAAGGCAGAGAGCTAACTAGATCACTGCCCTGCAGTGTGTGTGCGTGCGTGTGGTGTGTGTGTGTGTGTCCTGTTCCACTAGCTGAACATAGCCAGTATACCCCTGGTAGTGCTGTCCTAGATAGGACTAGGCTCCACCAGAGACCAGACGGAGACACGAGGGCCCGCATAGGGGGGCAACGGGGGCGCTGGGGGGGGTGTCAGTCGGCCGTGTCGTCAGGGCAACCTGGCAGGAGCGTGGAAAATTCTTGGAGTGGGGCAGAGGGCCGCTGGACGGCATCCTCCCTCTCTTTTCACAGCCCTCCGTCAGTTCTCTGCTCAGGTGGGTATGTGAGACTGTCCCGTCGATTCGTCTTACCTGTTCCTCTGGCCTGGCAACACACTGGATGGTAACACTGACCCATGTGCCCAGAGAACACAGGAGGCCACTATCACTGCACTACTGAAGTGTTATTGACCACTCTAAGCACTAAAACCATGTGTACAGTGTAATCACAATAATATGGACAGATGAAACACATTCAAATGCCCTTCTTAATATGCGGTTTGCGTTTTGTGCCATCGCCGATACCTTTAAACACAACAATGTCTGGCTTGTTTGAATAAGTGCTCCAACCCTGAGTAAAAAACGAAAACCAAACAATAACAAGATTAAAGATGAAATACAAATGTGTATGCTCTGGCCATTTTATGAAACCAAAGTGCTATAAAGCATTGCTAGGGATCACTGAACTGTGTATGCATGTGTGTGTGTGTGTGTGTGTGTCGTGCTGGCTGGTTGATATATTGCATATGTGTTTGTTTGTGTCTGAACTAGGCTAGTCCATATTTATTTCTGCTAAGAGGTTCAAGGTTCGCCCATCTCATAACGATGTGGTTAAATCCCTGTGACGCTCAGTTCAGCCCTAGAAAGCACCACGATACAGGTCCAGGACCAGCCCTTAGCCCCAGAACAGCCCAGGTTAGTGCTGCAGTAGGCCTAGTCTGGACGCCGCCTGAGCCACAGACGGAGATCTCATCAGACTCTGCTCCCTCTGTCTCTAGGACCCACGGCATCTGGCATGGCCATCGCTGTTTGTTTACACGGGTCAGGTGGATGGGATGAGCCAGCCAGCCTCCCTACCCTAGATGTGATCCCCATGTAGGAGGGCTGGGGGTGGGAGCTTCCTGGCTCCCTGCCTGGGTGTGACAGCCAGCCACAGCCTTTACAGGGAGAGGACCAGGGGAACTGACAGAGAGAGCAGAGTGAGAGCCAAAAACCAAAATAACGGGGGAAGAAATACGAGCGTACATTGCAGAGATGGAAAAGCCAGAGCTTGAACCTCCCTCCAAACCAACGTCCCGGGACCAGGGACCAGGTACTGGCCTGAGGAAGGGGGGCTGTGGAGGGGGCTGGGATTCCGAGACTGAGACACTGTGAGACAGGTCAGGAGGGACTGGGAGAGCCCGTCTGGCGTCCTCTGTGGCCAGACAGGTGTGGCTGCAGGGTCAGAGCAGACTCGCGTCTTGGATCCCTCTGTGCCTCCCTCAGCTCCTCCTCCCCAGCCTCTTCCCCAGCCTCCTCTCCAGCCTCCTCCCCAGCCTCCTCTCCAGCCTCTCCATGATTCAGGCCCTGCTGGCTCGTTCCTCCCTTCCTTAACTCCAAACACTACGTGTTCAAAAGAAGCACGCCACTAAATCTAGCTGAACGAGCAGTAGAACACATCGGCCAAACAAATAGTCTGTGTGAGCGTGTGAGCATACAGGAGAGACCAATGCCAGTACCAGTCACCTGCAAGCAGCTCAACTCAGGCCAGACCAGACCAGCCCATCAACCCCAGGCCACCCTAGCTCAGTCATCCAGTTGACCCCCGGCCAACTCAGCTGATCCCAGTTGGGAGGGGAAGGGGGCGGTGGGGGCTTGGGGACATGACGTCCCGTGCACTTGGGGCGCCTGACGAGATAAACCCAATCAAGCAGATGGAAACTGAACTGGTTGCTCTGGTGTGAGGCCCTGAGCTGACCTGAGGTTCCCTCCTCTCCTATTGTCTCCTGGTACATGTTCCCATCGCCACTAGAATCAGGTTAGGACTCCAAACTACAAAATGTAACCCCAAAATGTGACAGATCACAAAAGAACAAACCAGTACGGGCCTAGACTGCAACAGATCATCTATCTGTGTTCTTCGATTGTTTTGTTTTGTTATTTTTTAAGACAAGGAGAGGGGAGAAGGAGGGGCTGACAGGGTATTATGTTGAAACAAGAAGAATGTGGAGCTTATTTAGAGTAGAAAATCTCAGCTCAACTGTCAGCTTTGCCTCTCCTAGCTGCAGTTCCTACTCTTGGCTGCTCGCCAGACAGCGCAAAGCTTGCATAATGACAAACACGTGTTTGCAGGAACAACAAAAAAGCCACAATCTGAGCAGGGTCAACCCCTATTACGTCAATGATGAACTTTTTCCCACAATGGCATGTTACAGGCTCAAATAGCCCATAAGTATTTTGCAGTGGTCATTTACCAGCATTCTACAGGACGACATCATAGATAAGCACAGACGAACAACACACACACTTCAGCACGTCGTTCTCAAACGACTTAAAACGCATCGTATTGTGGATCGGATGATGAACAAATCAACTATTTCGGCTTTGGGGTTCATTTGCGAGTGTCTCCTCCTGAGATATTGTTCGAAAAATAAACGTATGACAGAATTATTTTGGGAATCAGACCGTTATTAAAATCAAGCGGCCTAAGAACAACAAGGATTTCTGCGGGGGGAAAGGGAATGTGATAATATCATGAAAGGACCTTCCTGGAAAGCTGAGCTTGTGCAGCTCAGTCCGTAGCTGAGAGCTGAGCTCCTAGACTGGGCCATCCGATACTGAACCGTACGCACTCACCTAGACAGCAAAGCAACAGCTCAGCCCCTAAAACACTACAAGTTCAATTGAAAAAGTCTTTTTTTTTACAACATTTAAATGAAAAATGTTAAACAAATACATGTTTTGAATAACCCAGATAATTATTAGTTTCATGAATTATACTTTATAGCTACAGTAGTATTAAAACTAGCCAGTTGTAAAAAATGTAATAAAATGTATGGGCTGAGTGCTTCAGTGCATATGTTTTCTACAGCTATACACACAGACAAAAGAAGAAAAATGACACTTGTATTGTGTAATTGTGTTATTTTTCCTCAAAGGTGAGAGCCACAACTTATCATTTTTGGTGAATTATCTAGAAAATATCCAGCCAAAATGACACAAAGTTTAAATCAAACCAATACCCCACTCTGAAATTAAATATGAGAAAAATGTGAAAGGCCTTCAATGAGGAAGGTGAAGATGACGCATACACCTAATCCCAGAGGTAAGGGAGAGAAGCCCCACAAGTGGAGTTTGATCCTGAGTTTATTACAAACCACACAGTGAAACATAGTCCTATACATAGTTGTAGGCGGTGTGTATTTCGTGCAGGTTAGGTTTTATCTATGCTTAATATCCACTGTTGACCTGAACTTGGGTAACACGCTCGCCACAGGCTGGAACACACATGATCTGAGGACTTCACTGGCTGACTGCCCTGGCAGCAGAAATACCTTGAATAGTCCTTCTCAATGATAAGCCCTACTTTCCCCTCTGCGTCGTTGATCTGCATGTTCATAAAAAGATCCAGGGTTTATCTACTTTTAACACAAGCAATTATGAAAGAGACCGTTGACCCGGTGACGCACCGAATGTACGCTTCTCACGACGGCACGCCAGACTTTATATGTTACCTGAAATTTATGAAGATATAATTTACGGGGGTGAAATAACTGTGCAGGAGAGCTGGCCCCTTAGTGGCTTCCCTGTTCTCTTTTACTGTCCAACTCCTCCTGTAGAAATATCTAACCAAGACATCATGTTCAGAACATCTAGAACACTATCACTCTCGGTTTCTCTGTCCTTCTCTCTCTCTCTCTATCTATCTGTATTGTATTTCTTCCCCCCTTTGTGACGTTACTGCGATGGAACACGAACTGCGCAGGTTCAACTATAGGTTGTGTAGCATGTTTTGGTCACACCTAGAGAACAGGGCCTTGCAGCATCTCCACACAGCATTTGACCCCGACTCTAACGGGCACCCCGCTTCACTGTGCCTCTCTCTCGGAAGGGAGGTTTGTGTGTTTGTGGTGGTGTAGACAGTAATCAGTGGCTCTCAACTGACTGACATGCTGTAATTAGCCTGGGAATCCTGGCTGGAGGACTAGATAGCTGTGCTCTCTTCAGCTCCCACAGGGGTCAGCTCCACATCCTCCCACAAACCTAGACCAGAACCAGCACCTCTATCCGGACCATCCAGCCATTCACGGACAAACCAAATGTCCTTTCCCTCAGACCATGAGAAGCAAAATAAGAAACACACATTGCTCTCTTCCAAACTGGGACTTTGTTATGCAAACACGACACACATGTATGCAGTGAGGTAGCAAGGGGAGGGTAGCTGGTGTGGAAGTGTTTCTGTACGACAGTCTATAAACACTTCCCGACTGTCCTTCACGGCCATCTGCGTTCTGCCCCGGTGTTGGCCAATCAGACGGCTAGGTGGCTCGCGCAGGGCCTGGAAGGGAGGCGCTGAGTGGAACAGGAAGACTATACCTGATATGGACATGGGTGCCAGATCCAGGAGGCTGGAGGGAGCCTTGTAAGGGAACATCTGGCTTTATCATGGAATCAGCGCAGGCTTCTCTCATAAACACTGGCCAGCCAGTCAGCCAGCCAGCCAGCCAGCCAGTCAGCCAGCCAACCAGCCAGCCTGAGCCCTGCTGTAACCCAGGCCAATAACAAGCACGAGAACACAGACCATATATCAGGGCCAGGGAGGGAGCGAAAGAGAGAGAGCTGGGGAAAGTACAGAGGCATAGAGGGGAAGAAACAGAGGAACCAAAAGAAGGAGAGGTACAGAAAGAGAAAGACAGTGAGAGGCTGAGAAAGACAGAGGGAGAGGAAGAGTGAGAGAAAGAGTGAGTGAGTGAGTGAGTGAGTGAGTGAGTGAGTGAGAGACATAAGAGTGAGAGTGAAAGAGAGTGAGACACACAGACGAGAGAGCAAGGCTGAGAAAAATCGTCTGTCGTCGAGTAAATCATTTACAAACAAGTGGCCGCCACCGGCACCAGACACAGCCTTTCCTTCTACTCAATGATCTAAGCTGTCACCTTTGCAGCTCGCACTCTGCTCTCCGAACATCCAGGAGGACGACTGCATCTGCACTGCTCGTCAAACTCACATTACGTTTGGCCAAAGCTCAAACTAAATAACACATCTTAATTTGACTCTATCATTTGCTCCCCAAATCTAATCTCAAATTAATTGAACAACTGTTGACTTATAATAGCCCTGTACCAATCTCTCGAAGGACGTAAATCAAACAACAGATAGGCCTAAGCCAGGGTGACTTCGCCCTGAACACCTTCATTACAGGAGCACCACAGGTGAGTGTGTGTGTGTGTGTGCGTAAGAGTGCGTGTGTGTCCGTAGATGCCAGCAGCCAGACTCCATCTCCTCACCTGATTGGAAGTCTGTCTGCAGTGGAATCAGTAAGTCAGTGAGTGAAACGTCAGCATTGCCTCCGTGTCGCTGTGTGAGCACTTGGTGACAGCTTCCATGCAGGCCTCATCAGACCGTCCTGTCCCCAGGAGCCCGCCCCAGGACCTGGGGACCAGTCCCAGCAGGGCCTCACCTGTGACATCATCATCTGGGTCGTAAACGAGCGAGCGGCCAGTGTGGCCTAGTTTGGAGTTCGAGCGGCTCGTTACGGTGCCGCAGCAACAACAGAATCCCCGGGTTGGAGTCGAAGGGGAGAGCTGTGATTGTTATTGTGTGAGAGGGCTTTCGGCGTGCTGAAGCCAGTGCTGGTGGCTAATTCCCGAGTGTTTAGCGCGAGCATAATGAAGGGAAAGTGTCCCTGTCTGTCTGCAGTGTTGCCAGCCCGCTTTGCCAGGGGAGGAACACAGAGAACCTGTCGCTGGAGCACGCAGACACGGACGCACAGACAACGGAGATAGAGAGGGGGAGGGGGGGGGGTTTTCTTCACTGTATATGATGTCTGTTGAGGAACTGGTTTGGTTTACACTTTCTACCACCTTGTACTTTCTGTTCCCGTGGAGAGCATCACTGGCTAAATGAAGGAGGGCTCTCTCTCCAGTTATATACACATCCAAACCACACACGTCTGGGAACTGGGTAGAATCACAACTGCTTCAATCTAGTTGGGTCGTAAAAAAATAAATGTGTGACGACGTCATTTCCTGTCCTGAGACACCACAATCTCACGCTCTGAAGCGGTCTCGAAGCACCACAGGTCGACACACTTCCCTCCCTCTCCGGGGGGAATACCAGCAGGCACAAACACATCAGTTAACAAGTGGCATGGTATAGGACTGGACCTATAATCCGGAGGAGCGACACTTCAAAATATGTGGGCGTCCTTCATCACAGGATGTTCCAATCACATAGCTCTTGGTCTATTTCAAAAGCTGAATGTCAAACCGGATAGGGCATCGTCACTTCAACTTTAATGTGGTCCGTTTCGTCACCGTACAATAAGCTGTGCTATCGCCTCGGACATATCTTTGCAACAGGCAAACAAAAGGACACAAATAACATGCGGCAATCTATGTTTGGGAGTTGTGTGTGAGGGGTGCAATCGTTTGACATCTACAATTTGTGACGGTCAATATGGAGTGGACCTTGAACATCCTAAAACAAACTGTATAGCTTACAGACACGTACACGCACTTATTAACATGTGTCGACCTAAACATTGCCATAGGAGAGTTGAAATCAATCCGAAGTTGAGGCAAATTGACCTCAGGTGAAGATACCACCCGAGTCAAATTTGAGGACTGTCAAGTCAACCGGCGATTCCATTACTAATGATGACGTACATCGGCAGGATCATGCGACAGGCTCGAGCTGACAGGGAACGACGAGCTCCAGGCAAGGTAAGGAGATCTGTACCCAGGTATGTGCACAGGCGGCTCAGCCAGGGGTCAGCCCTGCCTCTGGCCTACCTTAGACACGCACACCGCGCTGCACATCAGCACGTTCGACCGACGACAACACTTGATTGTCATGTGAGTCAGTCTCACTCACACCGGCTCATACCGCAGAACTGGTTTGGGCCGACACTGCACGGCAACAGGAGCCCAGGCACCCACACACTGACGCACACGCAACCCGGGAAAGACGGCAATGGGTCGGCCTCTCTCTCTGCCGCCACATTTTTCTCTTTGCACAATTCCTGGCATCGCAGGTCGTCTCGACACGGCGAGAAACAGCAGATGAACTGGATGCGGCGGAGGGTGTCTTTATCGCCGGTTTTCACCTCAGCCGCGGAGAGATAGCAGAATCCCCCTCTTTGTCTTCCCTCGCTGCCGAGTGGAAAGACACATGTGGCGTCCATCTGCGCCACATGTGCTCCCAAAGAGAGACCCCGTGTCCGGCTCTGCTACTCATCTCTCCGTCTGAGCGAGGGTGCCCCCACTCCCCCATCCTCAAAACAAGTGCTAGCAAGTGCTTCTGAAGTTGAGCTCAGAAGACTGATACAGACTCAGCGTACGTCAGAAGCGGCATATGGGCTACGGGCGGCATAACTAAACCACTTTTAGCATTTGTCTTGGGTAGAATCCAACATGCCCCTCTTACGACCCCCCCACCCCCCAGCCCAGTCGGCCTGAGTTGCCGTTTGGCCATGCCCAGGGTACGGCTCCCCGCCTGTGTTTTGGTGCCAGGGCCGGGGCATATGGGGGCCTCTGGGGGTTGGGGGGGTGTATCTATCAGAGGCAGGCTGGGTAGTCGGTACGTCTTTCCTGACAGAGGGGCAACACAGATACAGCAGGCCTTACAGACACACAGCTGCATCAGCTGCTGCCATCCATCCATGCTCTGCAGCCACACGAGAGAACACTCACACTGGAACACTAAATACCCTTCATCCACACCAAACACAAGCTCCACACACTGCGCACACACACACAGTGGACGGCCACGGGGCCCAGAGAGAGAGAGACCAGGTGGGATTTTAGCTTTGCGAACGCAAAACTATGCGATACAAGCGGCCCTATTTTGGAGACTTGGACTTGATGTTTGTGAAAAAATCCAGAATCACCTAAATCAACCAAATGATTCATCTGACCACGTCTGGCCTGATCTCGCTGGGCGCTCAAGAGGTGGAGGACGGTGACATTACTGCCACTGATTGTGGGCCTCATGGCCACCTCTATAAGTAGCCTACATGCTGATGTCCATCCCTGCCTCTGAGGCTTCTCTTCCCCCTCCTGCCCCTCCCCCTCTTCCTTGCTCCCCCTCTCCCTCGCTCCCCCCTGCCCCTCTCCCTCGCTCCCCCTCTCCCTCCGGTATCAGAGGAGGCTGCGTCAAAGCGATAGCCCGCCGCTCTCCTCCCCCTCCCCACTCCCCCGTCACTAGCTTATCTCATAACACCAGCACACGTCATTCATAACTGACATGGCAGACATGTACAGCTCTACGCACTTATCCAGCCTTGGCTAGGCAGAGGTCCACACACACACACACACACACACAAAGCCACAGTTGTGGCTTTTTAGTTACTGACATCTTCATCTGTTCTTTTTTTATTTCTTCCTTTTGCTCTCTTTATCTCTTGAGCGTTGACATACTTTGAAGCAGGGCAGGGCCCTCTCAGCGGGGCAGGGCCCTCTCAGCCTGGGCTGTGTTTCTGTCAGAGGGACAGACTCTGACAAGAGGCTGATTTAGAGGCCGAGGCTGAGGAGTCCCAGGACGGAGAACAGCTACCTGAGGCCCCTGGAGCTAACAGTTCTCCTCAGAGGCTGCTAAACGTTTCACACTGCTGCTTCCCAACTTTTGTGTTTTTCTTCCCCCAAATAGAGACAAAGGGAGACAGCACTGAAGTATTCGCAACCGTAATGAAAAACCTATAGAACAAAGACTTCCAATGTTAAGCGCAATTTTTAGGCATTACATGTCAGTGGAATATGGACACTTAGAACCTGAACTTAGGCCATAACGGGAAATATTTCTGTCAACTCCTTCCACCACCTTTGTCAATTCACCAAAACGATAGAATAATATCCTACACTACGCTGAACTTAACAGCGACAGGTCATATTATTTGGCCCAGTTAAGCAAGAGAGAGAGAGCGAGTGAGAGAGATATGGGTTCCCGGGAATTGATTACACTAAACAATGGCAAGCAGGCTCCAGAGCCACCTTGGTCAGACAGCGAGATACCACGAGGGAGATACCTCATTGGAGCTCTCAGACCTTCCTTAGACACCAGTGATTGATTTTTTCCTCCTCACCACAAAATCTCACTTACGTCATTGGCTCTGTAAAATGGTGGTGGGGGGGGGGCTGCTATAGCATTTGAGCCTCTGTGTGGGTGTGTGCGAAAGAGAGAGAAAGAGAGAGGGAGAGAGAGAGGGAGAGAGAAAGTAAGAGACAAATAGAGAACGAAAGAAAAAGAAAGAAGAGCCACAAAGTGAGTGAAAAGGAGACAGCAAAGGAGTAAAAAGACCGAGAAGAAAAGAGGGTGGGGGTTGGAAAGGCAGATAGTTTCTACAAATGTGTGTCACTTCTACTAAGTATTTTTGTCTACAATTCTGAGAGTTGTTGAAAAAAGGCTACCCTCATTAACTGATGTTTGGGATTTCATTGAAATGACTAATATGGCTTCATAGTTTTGCCCTTTCAGTGGGGTCTGCCCTCAGCTGCAAACACACAAGCCTTCCTCTGTAGCTGCCACTGACGTCAACCGTCACCTAGCAACAACCTTTCGGTGTAAAAGCGGCAGTGCTGACACTGTTTTCAATAGGGGAGGCAGCAAGAAAGAGAGCAAGCAGCAAGGGTAGAATTTAAGCAACAAAAGTTTCATCAGGACTACGAACACTTACATTTCTGTTTAGTATTTTAGTGAGATTTATATAACAGATTTTCAGTTAAACCAGCAAACAATCCAAATATTTCTAACCAATTGGGAGTCTATCTCTGTGTTTTGGCCGAGGAAATGTGAATTTTACAGGTTTAATTTACAATGCCTATCCATATGAATGTCAGTGATTTGGCACACAGTATTAGAGTAATACTCTAACTATTTTTTCATAACTATTCTTAACAAAATGATAAAGAGAATAGCCATAAATGCTACCCCAATAAGCCACTATTTATTAAAGAATCTGATATGAATCAAAACAGCGGTCTCCTCTCTCCCTCTTCTTTCCAGGGAGAACCACCATCCTGGTACTCAAATCTCGACCACCAGCGCCAGCCTACGTCAGAGCAGCAGTCTGATCTCACCTCGGCAGTCACCCCCCCTCCCCCTCCCCCTCCCCCATACCCTGCCCTGCCTCCCTCCAGTCTTACCCAGTCACTGGGCTGAACAAACACTGGACACACAAGCAAGGTTCAACAACCTCCTTCTGGACTTAAAAGCTACTAGGCTTCCTGAAATGTTTGAACTGTTGGGAACCTTATGGTGCAATCAAGTGTCCAATATGAGCCATGCAGAAAATCCCAGCTCCTCTTGAAACCAATGAGTGCTGATTGGGTGGTTGATACAGCCTAGTTTGTGTGTGTGTGTGTGTGTGTGCGTGTGTGTGTGGGAGTGTGTGTGTCCATGCGTTATTAGTAGAAAGGGGAGAGTCCATTCTTTTGTCTTCCTCTAAATACTTCTTTATCTTGTCCTTCTACTTCTGTTGTTTACCGGTAACAGTTTAGCTCGTTCAAGAAAAATTCTTATCAGCTCAAATATGGCGCTAACGACCACTCGTCACGCACCAAGAACTTTGTTTCACTTACACATGCACACAGCAAGACAGATGGGCTCAGATAAGAATACAACACCACACCAAGATGGACAAAGCAGCATATGGGGGGTCACAACCAAACTCATCTCAATTTCACTTTCTCTAACCAGAAGAAAAGAGTTTGCCCAAAAACTTTCTCCATATAATAAATATGCTCAAGTGCAAAACACTGAAAACTGAACTGTGTTCACAGTTTTTATTTTATTTGTATTATTATTCTCTAAGCGTGTTAGTAGCAGCAACTGGGCAAGGCCCTGGCAGACCTATCATGAAAACTAAAGAGCTGCAAGCTAATTGCTGGTGATCATGACGCAAACCGTTTCCAGGGTAACCTGGGTTTTGGAGTACCCGCTCCTGCATTTCCTCATCTGTTTGCACACACCAGTAGGCTGACAATGCAGTCGCTGCATCCTGTTTCGCTCTGAAGTCGGCCAAACACACAGAGCACCGCGCTAGTTCACTCGTTCGCATTAACCCCGTCATTCAACAAGTCTTGCCGCTGCCAAGTAGCCTACTGAATTAACAACGGCATAACCTCAGTTCCGAATTTTGTTAATATCCCTTGTGTTGTTTTAAGTACTTCAAAGGGGTGAGTTCCGCTATATGTAAGTAGACTAAGTATGTTATGTTAATTACTAGCGCAAAAACTGATACATTTTAGCCTTTCTATTGACAATAAGTAGGCTAGACCTAATTTAGAACAAAACAATTACTAATGACTCGGATCACTTGAGAACTGCCCATTTGTAAATCAACACTCAGCTGAAGGTGGTTTAGACCTATTACAGGAAACTGGGACGACAGATGATCTACAACACAGGGATAGTGCTATCACAGGGAGCATGGACAACATGAAAATACAAAAACAAGTATGGAGCCCGTGTTTCTTGTGTTGCACAATCAATACAAAAAGAAAACAATAAAAAGACAGAAACTAAATCATCAAAGCTTATTTTTTTCTATCAATGTAAACTTTATAATGTAATGTACGTAACAATGTAATATAATAACAAACACATGATCACTCAAATTATAAAGGCCACAATCAAAAAGAAAAGAGTGCAATCCCATTTCCACAATCTACTGTTATGGTTGTTAAAATTGTAGGTGTGTTAGACAGTACCTTTTCATACAACTATTGAATGCATTAATGCAAAAAAATACAGTCAGATGCTGAAATCTCTTTAGGAAACTAACAAACCTAATCCTCTGAATTAGCCACCACTTTAAGTGTGTCTGATATCGTGTCAGTATCAGGAGGTGTGTCGGCTGACAGTGTCCAGTCTGGCTATGGGCTCTGTAGCCTCAGTGTGTGAGACAGGAGAGGGCATGGGTGCTGCCGGGGTCCTCATTTTAAATCTAATTTGATTATTGCTCATGCGTAAACTGGCTCAAGACAGGGGGAGTGACTCAAAGATTACCCAAAAGTTTCCTTTAATAAAAATAAAGAGAAAGTTACATGAAGAGACTCAAATAACTTCAATTAGAAGCATAATTCAAGTCAGGTAATTTGGTGTAGTAAATGTGTCCTAGTTCAACAGTGACTCTGGACATTAATAAGATAATTCGACATTGTCTGAAATATGGCCTGTAGACTGGAGACAGAAACAAAGAGTACTGTTCCAAATCTGGCTTTGTTATTTCCCTCACCTGTGTGTCTAAAGCGGGTTGTGTGAAGCCCTTACAGCCTTCTGAGGCTGAGCACAGAAGCGCCTGCCTCAGTAGGATTACGCTGAAACAAACTGGTCGAGCAACAATTATATACTGGCAAAACAACCATTGAAAATATTATCATTCTATATGCCTCGCTGTATATTCACATGGGGTCAGAAAAACAATGAATCATGAATAAATGAAATGAATAAATTCTAGCAATACTGAGCAAAGGATCCTCTGGAAAAAGAAGAAAAAAAACAACACGTGGCCAAAGCATACAATGTCTTTAACACACACCCCATTAGACCAGCAGTCACAGTCTCGCACCATCAGCTAAAGATGATCATTAAATGATCCATCAACGTAGTCGATCAAATGTGTTGAATTTAAACACTCATTTGTTAAGACACAGTGCTCCAACAAATACATCAATAATATTTGTCTTTTAGCAATTCAGTCAGTCCTACAGAAAATGTTTAGCCGTATCTTTAATTGCAGTTTTGTCTGGGGAACATTCTGATCGCCTCTGTTTGTCTCATCAGAGCTGAACGCAGTCACCGACTTCTACCGGGCGATTAGCAAAACTTGCCTTTTTTCTCTCTATTTTTTTTTGCTATGCAGTCACACTGTGGTACGTCACCGGGTAGTGACGTCAATGTTATATCATTCCACATGGCTTTACAGCAAGAGAACGTGACAGCTGAGGCGGTCTGCTTTTCCGCCGCCCTACTCTTCCCCTCCCTCTCTGCCTCCCTCCTCCCCCCTCTCTTTCTCTCTGTCTCTGCTGCCTGCTGCCCTGTCCTCGTGTGTAGAGGAGTTAGTTAAGAGCATTATTCACCCCTGCCTGCCTGCACCCCCCTCGGGAGCACTAACTCGACACAAAAAGGGGTCCGTCGAGTGGGTTTTACCACGGGCTAACCAGGGGTACTCCACCCAGCACTCCCACCAAGAAACAAAAGACAGCCCAACTGAGGATGCAGGCTACACAATGCTGTATGGCCGTGCATTTGGGACATCATACAACACTCGTACTTATTGTGTCATGCTATCCTCACCCAACTGCTTATTGGATGTGCTAAAACCGAGGTTTCTACATCTGGATGTGGAATGAGTGGAAGACCTGGTCAATGGGAGTTGGGCTGGTAAAGATAGATGTGGAAAATGGTGGTGTAATGTTGACATGTTAATTACAGTCCTGTCCATATAAGTTGAGTATTTATGGTTCTTTAATGACACAGAGAGTAACATCATGGTTTTATTTTTCGTCACCAGAGATATTTGGTGAACTCATATCGAAAAAGCCTGCAATAACTCTATGGTAGCTTAATGCATCCTATTAAGAGGTTGGAAAATACAGTGAAAGAGAAACTTGGGGATAGTTTCCTCACATGCAAGGGCAGAACGATGGGTGCACAGTGGAGTTACAGTTGAACTGGGAGGTAGGAGGTATTGTGAGACTAAGTGGCTCATTGTGTTATATTGTGGACTACACACTAAAATGTAACAAGCACAAACTCTAAAAGTGGCAATAATATTTTAAGGTATTTGAGAAATGAATCTTATGAATAGATAGGATGTCATGAATACAACACAGTTCATACTAATAGAGATAATTACAATAGGGAACACTGTGGAAAGTTTTTTTTCCAAAAAAGGAAACAATGTCTGTCCTTCAAAATCTCAACTCAACCTTTAATTGCTGCTGTAATCATTTCTTTGTGAAACCCTTCTCGGGATGACTGGATTGTATCGCCTGTTGACACCTCAAATGAACCAAAAACACCAATCCCTCTCATCCTGCACCATTAATTATGAATCAGACGTCTCGCCATCTCTTTGTTAATACATTATGTATACAGTGAGAGTTCCAAAATGGCAGAAGCTTCCATGTAGGGCATTCCCTCACTGTCTGTCGGACACATTTAAGGATCTTACCAACGACAAACAGATGTGTTCACTCACACACAGCTTGTCGCCATACCTCGAAAGGACAGTTTAGACCTACGCCAGCACAGAAGGGACACTGCGAAGCCGCCTATTGTTTTGCAAACTTGGTGGACAGTTTACCGGTAAATTCAAATGTTCCTTTGACCCCTTGAGGAAAGAAGTCAGTCTGTCTGTAATCACAAACAAGCGGGGACGTTGCAGTTAACTGGGGACAACAATGTTATTACCTACTCAGCACTCTGTAATCAGTTAGATAGGCCTACGGAACACGACGGAACAAAGAATAAATCATCTATTTAATAACCTATTTTATTTCTTAAAAAGATCCTTCAAAAACGTCTTACTGCATGCTTTTCTAGTTTCCTTTAACATTCTCACGTGATCTTCAAATCACTGGTACACTAAGGTAAATACATCTGAATTATTACTGTTGAATGTGGTCCATTCGTTACAAACCGACATGAATACCACCAGCTAAATAGGAGCCATGTCTTGCACTGTGTACGTCAGAGCACTAAAGTGTTGCTTGTTTCATAATACGGGTGTCAGTCAGAGGTGGGTAGAGTTAGGAGAGTGCTGTTGGAGCCTACATTGTTATGGTGTTCGTCTTTGGGAGCAAAAGCAGTCATGAGCTAAAATGCCAAACACCTGTGATAGCAGTCCTTCAGTGTCTGCCCCCGTCCCTCCTCCCCCCGGTCGCACAATACCAAACCCACAGACAAACTTCCTCATGTGCTTAAGATGAACCGATAAAGCCACAACTTGCAGACAGTCTTGCACAGGGAGGGGGGGGGAAATACGGAGATTGATTACTAAAATCAGTTTCCCTCAAAGGGGAAAGTCATAATGGATTGTGTTGTGTAAATGTTGTGAGACGCGAAGACACAGGGGAGAACGTCTTGACGTCATGGTTCAACCTTGAGTGACTTTCTTTCAAAAGTCTATTTTTTTTTCTGGCCGTGACATGCTAATTTGTGATCCCAAGCCATTCTATGTTCAATATGCCCTTTATCACTGCATGGAAAAAACACGTTAAAAGGCTAAAGATGAAAAGTGATTATACTTTATAACATAGTAGACCCATGACGTATTCTTTGTCTCGTTTCCACGTGCACTATAGTTGCTTTACTCACGTGTATTAAAAACTGAAAATTAGTACACCAGAAACAGCATTGCAGAAATTAATTGTAGTCCTCTTCCTTTGCTGATAAATGACCTAATCACGGTTTTATGCAGTGAGGTGAACGTAATTATTATTTTGGCCTTCATATTCAAAAAAACTATTTGAATATGCTGTCTTCTTTTTTCTCACTGCAGACGGAGCCTAAGCTGGATACAGACAGGACTTCCTCCACTGCTAAAGCCAGCAGGCTCCCATGTTACTGTGTCTTTCTACGTACAGACAATGTGACCATCCGAGGAACGCAGCCTTCTAACCTTAGCTACATCCACCATTCCTGGTTGAAAAGCCGTAGTAGCCAGGGTGACGATGATGCTGACGACAACACAAGGCTGGTTGGAGCTGGGAAATGTACGACTCAGAGGCTTGGTTATGGGGGGGTTGCCAGCTGTGCTGCTGATCACATAAAAAGGCCATGAGGCCACATGTTAGAATTCATCTGGGCCCAACAAATATTCCCGATATTAAATCATAATAATTTGTATTTATTCCACCAGATTAGAGTATATCAATTTTTTCTCATTTCAATGTGCCAATAACATTTATGAATATGTAATATTATATGTATATTGATACATAACAAAATAAATTATAAAACAACAATGAATAATGTAACTGACTTAAAAGATTGATCTAAACACCCAGAATGGCATAGTGAGCGATATTAAGAGAAATGTATGGAAGTGGTAATTAAGCTTCCATGACTACATGCCTCAATGGTGCTCTTCTGGCCTCTGTTGACCAAAGTGCCTACACATCAGATGGTTGGATTCATGTTCTACTACATAGCTTATACTTGCAAATAAAATCTTATTGAATTCCAGATATTAAGATGATAAATTGATATGCTATGGCCTAGACTACATTAGTCTTAAACTAGAAATTGCATTCTGTTTGTGCAATAATAACATGAGTGCTCCTGCATGTTGGTAAAACAGGTCTGGGTCATGTCTTCTTCTCTGACAAAGTCAAGTTATAAGTCAAGTCCAGTTGTAAGCTAGAACATTTACAGCTGACAAGACTGGACTGTGGACAGCAAATCATACGTGCTAACCATCACAGGTGAAGTCCTTGACTGAAATGTTCAAACATGGTCCTTCACCTGGGCAAGCCAGTGACACAGTTTTGGGTGATTCTAAGTCAACAACGTTGAACTATCTATCCATCTTCTATTTACAGTATCTACAAAAGACCGTGACATCTTCTTTCACTGATCAATACCTGGTCCTAACTATCCCCCCTTGTCGGTGGACAAGTCTGGAACAACATCAGGTAGAATTCAGGACAACAAAATAATTAATACCAAATAGTAAAACCCTTTATGCCACCATACTGAACTTTATACATTCTATAATAATAATCTTAAATAGACTTGAAGCCAAATTTAAATGGCTTTTAAACCTACCTGTGTAAAAGTCACATCCTCATAGACTATTGTCTTTATTATGTTACCTATAATTTAATAAACAATTTGCACTGGCAGAAAAACTGAGTGTATTTCTAACATACCCTTAACCTGCTGTGTAAGGTCAGGGGAGTCAGAGGGAAATAGAATACTTCCATTTTACAATGTAGCCTATTTTGGGAAAATGTACAAATATTGTATCCCTCTTATTTTCTATATATTATGAAAATATATAACTCATACTAAATGTGTTTAGAAAATGTAGACCTACACATCCAGACTAGTAATGCTGTTTTTATAATTACACATTTCCATCCGTCCTTTCATTTGTTGCAGTCTAAAATTATAGTGTCTTAAAACACGAATTAGCTTTTATAAAATGTGCCCGAATACGCGTTTGAAATGAAATATCCAGTCTACAAATGTGTTATTGAGCAAACTTTAAATGTCTTTGCCCTACAGAAAATCTATAGTTAAAAGTAAGGTTGAGGTAAACAGAAGCAGTTAAGCAGACGTTTTCACCCCTGTTCAAAAACAAATGAATATTGTTGCCGTGCAGGATAACATGGTATTTTGGTCGGCATTATTAAAACAAGGCAACATGCCTGCATCGTCAAATGACCCAGGCCTAATTAGGCCCCTAGAAACAGGCCTGCTGGGTTGCAGTAAATTATACCTCATTAAACTAATATAGGAAGACCATAATACAAAACATTGTTTTTGTAACTTGGTGGTTGTTTTGTCTACAATCTGCCATTCCGTCCTAGAATATTGACATTTCAAGAGTTTATTCCAGTTGACAACGGCATTCAGCTACAGCTGTTGGGGTTTGAGTGACATGTGGCTTGAGGTATGAAATATAGTGTATTTTTTCTACATTTGAGCTTAAGGTTGAATATGTTCGTTAGAGCACGTGTGTTCGCAGAGTAAGTAGGCAAATAGCCTACTTTTGAAACTGACGTCGGCAATAATAAACAGTTGTGCCAGGACCTACCTGTTCTCTGGATATGCACGGTAATGAAGGTCTGCGAGGCATTTTACAACTGCCATAATAACTTGTCGACGTTTCCCCCAAAGAAACGCAACTGGACCGTCTCCTGGGTCTGATCACTGGGACTTTCTCCTCGGAACTGTGGATCCTATTCGGTGCGTCCTTCGATGGGTAATAATGATCAAAACAGAGCGCCAAAAGCGATCCGGAGACCCCAGCAAAGCATGCAAAGAAGGGTCGTAACAGGGGAGTCAAACAGCTCAGGCTGGTGAATGACACCAACCACACAACACTGGCAAAAACCAGTATAAGAACACTGTGTTTGAGTTTTAAAGTGGGTATCAGTGTTAGAAGACCCACACAACCCAGCACAAATAACAATCTGCCCACCATTTGTATCTGGTGCTGGTCTTCTCCCCACTGCAAAAACCGCAAAACCAAAAAGTCCCCTAGGTAACATGATGCTGGCAGTGACACGAGCCAACATGTATTACTTTCTTTCTTTTTCCTCCTTAAATAAAATGTTAAAAAGAAAAATGCACAGCCTATGCTAAAGAGTGGGCTGATACATTGAGTAAAACCAGACAGAAAAGTCCGCAAATACCAAAGGCTGAAGTCACTTTGCAAGCTCCTGGAAATAAGCAACGAGGTTGCCAAAATTGCGAATGCGCCCAAATAAAGGGCAGAAATTCGAAACAATTTGGAATTCAGAATGTCTTCATTGCAAAACCTACAGACGTTGAATAAAAATCCCCTTTGATGGTCTTGTTTTAAAGGGGTGACGCAGCTCTTCACATAGCCGTTCCTGAAGCTATCTGTGCTGTTTGCATTCCCAACCCCATCGTGGTGCCTGATTTTATTGTGCAAAACCTCTCCTTCTTCGCGTAGAGCCATGTCTTTAGCTGTAGCTCCTCGATTCCCCCAAAAGTGTCCTTATTCCACTATTGTCGCCGTCTCAACGTTCAACTAAATATGGGCAAATGTACTCCATGGTCACTCAAACGTGCCCAAGCATTTTGACTAGAAGAAAGACAGGGTGAAATGTTGTTGTTTTTAGAGAAAAGGGACTCTGTGTCGCCGCCTAGAGTAAAAGTGACAATCTGCTACAAAAACTAGAGCCTACACGCGCTCTGCATTAACACTAACACCGCACACAAAGCGTGTCGTGTGTATTTCAAACCTAAAAAGAAAACAAACCGGACCATATAATATAAACATGTTCCAGTGTTATAACAGGTTACTTCTGGCGAGTGTACGACGTAATGGTATACATGTTATTAAACATGTAAAACCTAGGCCTACTGAAAGTGAATGCACTGCTTGGTGGAACGCTGTCAAGTCATTCAACAACTGTCCACATGCGATTATATTGGAGTACGCAATGGTCACACACATCACAGGCCTCCTGCCATATTGATGTCAAAAACAATCCAAAAGTTAAACCTTTTTTCCTATTAAACCCTGTTTATGTGGTCTTATGCTTGCAGACTTATAAACTGCCAACTGTCGGCAGGAGTGTCTACTGCCCTCTGGTTGATTCAATTTAATTCAACTTTATTACAGACTGATGGTCTAGACACTCAGACAAAAACAGAAAACTCCAACACAATAAACCATCAAGGTTAAAAGACGTTTTAAATAACTATAGGCCTACATCAGTGTCTTACAACCACAGCTGGTCTATGGAGAGTAATTAGGTAATATCAAACTCATCCAACTATTTTTCATCGAGTTTGTAAAATTACATAACGCTAATGCACTCTAAAGCTCCCCCGAGACAGCTAGTGCAAAACATGTTTCATAACTTTCCCCATGCGAAGACGTTCCCTAGGTGTGCAAGCACTTGTGCACTTACCTAGCTACATTACGTAGGATATATTTTGCCAAGGTGAAGATATGTTGAATATACATATGTTGAATCTCTCACACGTTAGTGAAGGAGACACACATTGTAACACGGACTTTTTTTCTTATTTTTTTCATCTCCTCTTTATTAGCACATTAATTCAATAGAAGAAGTTCAAACATTGGAGAACAAACACCAAGTGGGGGGATACAGAAAAAAATGACAATAGTAAACGTAAATCAGAGGTAAACTTTAAAGTTAGGTTTACATTGAAGGTATTTTGCTTCATAAATGTGGTATTTACCCATCATACAAATGAAATGTAAGGTAGCTCCGTATTGTCAGAAACAACAGTGAAAAAAAGGAAAAAGATCTAGCACTAGCCGGGGAGAGGAATTAAAGGATGTGACGTACCTGGCAGTTAGCCAATCTGTTAGCTAGCTATCTATCCCGAGCATGCTATCTAGCTACATCCGGGCGGCTGATGCTGTGAGAGCTCAATCATGGTAAGAATGAAATTCCACTTTAGACAACACCATTTTTTTTACAACCAAATATACTCAAATATAGCACCATTTTCAATTATGTGATACATGACCTACCCATAATTTATGTCACGCTGGCTCAAGCTAACTTTGAATTAAGTGTCCTACTAACCAACTAATATGAGTAAGCTTTTAGCACAAGCAAGCTAACTAGGCTAGCTAGCTATATAGCCTTCTCTGTTTTCAAGCAGAAACTGGAAAGGCTAGCTAACTAACGCAATGCTTTAACAATGGCATTATTTATTCACAATCACGTAACTGTATATCATTCTGATTACATACGGTAGCTAGCTGCATGCATTTAGTGAGATTTGTGATATATTTGCTTATCAAGCTAGCTGATGGGATGCCTAGTTTGCTAATATATGTTCTATGACTATGTTCTGACTCTTGAAGTTCCGCAATCAATATGACAACGATGTCACAGTTTGGAGCCCCCAGGTAATACATAACAGCGTCTACTTGGCATCGCGTCAACAATGATGTTAAAGCATTTGAAGTGCCACAATTAAAGTCAACTGTGAGTGATTCAGATCATCTCTCGATTTAGATTTTCAACTTGATTTGTTTTAGGGGCGCATCCACCAGATTGAGTATGCTATGGAAGCAGTGAAACAAGGATCTGCGACTGTGGGGTTGAAGTCTCGCACGCATGCTGTCCTGGTGGCTCTGAAGGTAGCTTTGTTGGCAACAACCAACCCAATCTATCACATTATTTTACAGTTTACAAGCACATGCAAACACACTGATGAGCCTGAACATTATGACCAGCTGCCTAAAATGCTGTAGGCCCTCCGCGTGCCACCAAAACAGTGCCGACTTGCAGAGGATTGGACCTGGTACCATCAGGTAAACGATGGACATGTACATAGTCATCCACGTGATGGAAAAGAGAACAGGACTTAGCGGACCAGGCAACTTTCTTCCACTGCTCCCAGGTCCAGTTCTGATGTTCCCTTGTCCATCCTAGGTGTTTTTGTTGGTAGACAGATGTCATCATGGGCACTCTGACTGGTGTGCGGCTAGGCAGCCCCATACGCAGCAGGATGTGATGCACCGTGTTGACACATTCCTCCCGTATCCATCATAAACATGTTCCTTGACTTGTGGAACACTTGACCATGTGTCCTTGTTTGGAGATGGATCGTTATTTTCTGTGAGAGGTCATAATGGTCTGGCTCATAGGTGTGAACATACATATGGTACCTGCTAAACAAACTGACTTAAGGGTCTTACTGTAGCTACCGAGACCCTTTTAAAGCATGTGTTAATAATTCTATTTTGTCACGATTACACAGAGAGCTCAGTCGGAGCTGGCTGCTCATCAGAAGAAAATTCTGCATGTTGATAGTCATGTAGGCATCTCCATCGCTGGCCTGACTGCAGATGCAAGACTTCTGTGGTGAGGACAACTTCTGCTGTTGATTGCCATGACTACATACCCATTACTGTTAACTGAGGTCTGACAGAAGTGAATGCCTTGTTATTCCATCCTGTACATGCAGCAACTTCATGCGTCAGGAGTGCCTGGACTCCAGGTTTGTGTTTGACCGTCCGCTCCCCGCGTCTCGCTTAGTGTCTCTCATCGGAAGTAGTATCCTTGTTTCCAAGATTGACGTTTTGTTTTAGTCAAACATCAGCATTGAATACATTTGTGTCTGAAACGTGAATGATCAGTCCGGCAGCTCGTTTTGAAATGTCCTGCTTGCTGCAGGATAGAGAGATCTACCTTGACCCATTCTCAGAAACGCAGATTCCAACGCAGAGGTATGGAAGAAGACCTTATGGCGTGGGACTCCTCGTTGCTGGATATGACGTAAGATTAGTGTTTTCATTTGTTTGTGTATACGCATAAATAACAAGAACATAAGAGTTGTAATTTGACACTTTTGCTGGCTCTGTTTTAGGATATGGGGCCACACATTTTCCAGACCTGTCCTTCTGCCAACTACTTTGACTGCAAGGCGATGTCCATTGGGGCCCGCTCCCAGTCAGCACGTACCTACCTGGAAAGAAACATGGACGCTTTTCTGGACTGTGAGCATTATTCTTTCCTTTGAGCAGACTCCTGACTTTCCTAACAGGGTTATTGGTAGTTTGTAGTGTGTGTGTTTTAAATGCTTATTCTCTTTTCTTTTTTTGAAGGTGAACTAAATGATCTGGTCCAACATGGACTTCGTGGTTTGAGAGAAACTCTGCCTGCAGAACAAGATCTCACCACTAAGGTACAATCACATTCATGACTTATCCTGACCCCAAAAGACGTAGTCCTACGGTTTCCTCAGTCAAACAGACTCCATCGATGAAGCGCTCCATGTGATTATTTCCATTGTGGTCCGTATCAAAAAAAGAGTTAAAGCAAGAGATGAATAAAGCCTGACTTCTCTTTTTATTATAAGATTGAGGGATGTAAAAATCGAATATCTATCTAACCGAATCTATTCTTTCAGAATGTTTCTGTTGGGATTGTTGGCAAGGACACAGAGTTTACCATCTATGATGACGACGCTGTGGCTCGATTCTTGGAAGGACTTGAGGAGAGGCCACAGAGAAGGGTAAGAACATTCATTCACACATAGATAGATAGATAGATATTTTATTAATCCCGTGGGGGAAATTCAGTAATGTTTTCCCCCTAACACATGAACTATTTGCTATATACTGTAGAGTTCAGCTTCAGTTCTCTCAGTGTCCTTACTTGTGGATGCCTGATATGCCTGTTCATGTTCCCCAGGTGGCCCAGCCTGAGGAGGAGCCTGCTGCAGAGAGGCCGGAGGAGCCCATGGAATTGTGAACATGAACTGCACGCTCCACTGTCGCAACAACAGAGCTCTTATGGCTGCAGATAACCGTTCTGCATTCTGTCCCGATGTTATTGCACTGTTGGCCCAACCCACAGTCACTTGTTATGTTAACAACATGATGCTAATTATGTTTATGATTTTTTTTAGATGGATAATGATTTGGTGTTTTGTCATTAAATATAAACTTTTTTTTCTGACTTCTTGGACTGTTTCCTTTAAAAATATTTTAGTATCTACTATAATGATATACTATGACTGTAATCAACCACATCAGGATGTAGTCTGAATGCCAGATCCAACAGATATATTTATGTGTTGGACTGGTTCATGCATTCAAATAAAAATAGTTATAGTTATTGTAAGTAAACTTAACACTATTTGAGAGATGCAATCAATAGTGGCTACTGATTTTATTACACTGATAATTCGATGCCTTGTATGTGTTTGTTTGCCACAACATCTACCCACAGTGAATAATTAAGCGGCTGGCATCTGCCATCTGAGTTATTCGCTTTGGCAAACATTGACCCTGTACGCTTGCTGTAGTTGTGATGTGGCCCTGAAAGTAAGCTTCCACGTCACAGGGAAGTGGAGAACGGGCAGCTCCAAAAGAAGGATCATCTCCCGAGCAATTCATCCACAAATGTGCCACGCAGAGACGGGATATTGAAGTTTATTTAGTAAGATCATAGAAGTGTGCTACGGTAATGTTATGTATATCACGTTTAACAGTTGTGCAAGAGTGATTGTTAACCATAAAGACTACGGGAAAAAGCTTTTAGCTAGCTATCCATCCACCATTTTCACTATTGCAAGATAGCAAGCTAGCGTGTTGACTTGATATAATGGATGACAGGTCATGGAGTTATTCGAATTCACTTTCGCAAAACTGGGCAAATAACGTAGACTGATATTGCATTGTCATTTTCTCATTCTATGGATCTGAATTATTACTGAGGTCGAATAACATATTAGCTAGCTGTGCTAGCCTAGCTAGCTACTGTAGTGCGTTTGAGTCAGGCTTGTCTACGTGGATATCACTAACACAGTCGCTGCAAAACAAGTAGATTTGAACGAGATAAGCCTGCCTGTTACAATTAGCTGTGCGTTCAGATGAAGTCGTTCGTATTTCTAGATATGATTGTGGTTTGTGGATATTATTTCTTACCAATTGTTGTTGTACTTACAGGAATCATCGGCACTGTCTATAACTGGGGTTCTACAAGGAGAGAGACAACCCTACCGGCACAATGACAGCCGCTGAGAACGTTTGTTATACCTTGATCAATGTTCCAAATGACTCTGAACCTCCCTCAGAAGTCAGTTTGAAAGCAGATCTAGGTAACTGCACTACGTTTTTTATTTTCTTGTATTTATTTTATTTATTCAAACTCGTTGCTCAAGCAAAGACCCCTACTACCCCTATCATTGTAATTTGGCTTTACCAGGCTCCATTCGCTTGACATAACATTCATACAGCAATGTCTTTATTGAATGTGTTTATAGAACAGGTTTGTAAAAGGAACAGAGTTCAGAAGATGCGCTCTGAATATTGATGTGACCGTAAATATGTTCGTCTGTAGAAAAGGGTGAGATCAAGGCGAAGACGGAGGCCCTGAAGAAGGTGATCATAATGATCCTGAACGGAGAGAAACTGCCCGGCCTGTTGATGACCATCATCCGCTTCGTGCTTCCACTTCAAGACCACACCATCAAGAAGCTGCTGCTGGTCTTCTGGGAGATCGTCCCCAAGACGACTCCAGATGGCAAGCTGCTGCAGGAGATGATCCTGGTCTGTGATGCCTATAGGAAGGTAGGAAGAAGCCATGAATTCAATAAAAAAAACGTTATTGTTCATCCCCCATAGGGGTACAGCATTGTTTGTAGACAGAGGCTTAAACGGACAATACAAAACAAACAGAGGTGAATAACAATAATATAAGTAAAAGGGGGAAAAAAGTAGTAGGCCTACTAAATTACATTTATCATATCTTAACGTCTAATGCAGTAGGGAATGAAGGTCTTCTTGTAGTTGGCCTCATCCAGATGTACCTTATATCGGTATTTGGCCTAGATCTGTTTTGTATCACAGTTACCTTTCAGGTGGGGCAACATGTGGTGCCTGTGCACCTTCATAATACTGCCTTCAAAAGGCATAAATAATATTGGCGTGTCACTTTATAAAATGTCACATGACACGTACATGGCTTCGGAAAGCTGCGTTTTCTATCTACTTTAAAAAAAGTGAAATCTCTGTTTTTCAGGACCTCCAGCACCCCAACGAGTTCATCCGCGGGTCCACCCTGCGCTTCCTGTGCAAGCTGAAGGAGTCTGAGCTGCTGGAGCCCCTCATGCCCGCCATCCGGGCCTGCCTGGAGCATCGCCATAGCTACGTCCGCCGCAACGCTGTCCTGGCCATCTACACCATCTACAGGTTTGATTGGCTGTGTATATGTTTGTGTGTTTTGCACCCTCAAAGGCTCCCGTCCGACATGAGTTAATGTGGCACTGCTGATATAGAACCACCTGTTGACATTTAACGAGTTACTTATTGTCCGAGAAGAATGTTGTCTATCTCACCTAGCTACGTTTTGATTTGGTAAGAGGAATATCTCTTATCTCTATATAGAGCAAAGTCGGTTAGTGTGTCAATGTTAATTAGTGCTATTAGCCTTCAGAGAGGCTTTGCCCTGTGTCTCCCAGGCTTCTTTGTTTTAACAGAACAGATTTCACCCGGAACATTCCGTTTCCCTTAGGAACTTTGAGAACCTCATCCCGGATGCCCCCGAGTTGATCCACGATTTCCTCGTCAACGAGAAGGACGCCAGCTGCAAGAGAAACGCTTTCATGATGCTCATTCACGCAGACCAGGTGAGTGGCCTCCTTTAGCCTACCTCAGGCGTTGTCGAGACTGCCGCTTTGTCCACCGAGCATGTCTGTTCCGGCCCACCTGACCGCGCCGTCTTGTGAATATGCAGGACCGCGCCCTGGACTACCTCAGCACCTGCATCGATCAAGTACATACGTTTGGAGACATTCTCCAGTTGGTCATTGTGGAGCTGATCTACAAGGTGAGTCACACCGAGAGAAAAGAAAAAGCGCACACGCCCACAGATGGCTTGTTACCATCCAAGTATATAATCGAGCTGTATTCGTGTAGTCCCTTCCCCTCCCCACCCCCAGCAGTGTGACAGCGAGCTTACTGCACCCAAACCAAGCTGTGAGTCTCCGTGTGTCCCCAGGTGTGCCATGCCAACCCCTCCGAGCGCGCCCGCTTCATCCGCTGCATCTACAACCTGCTGCAGTCCTCCAGCCCGGCCGTCAAGTACGAAGCCGCAGGCACCCTCGTCACGCTCTCCAGCGCCCCCACGGCCGTCAAGGTAACGCAGAGCCAGAGGGACATCTACAGGACTGGCAGATGGAACCATCCAATACGTTCAGTTAAAGTGGATGCGTATACGTAATGACCAAATGCTGAGATTTGTCTTTTTGGGCCATTTAATCCCGTCGGCAGTACTATAATTTATCATTTGTAACGTATAGTTTTTTCATATTTCTGTCTTATTAAGTTGACTAAGTTGAAGTGATCTTATTAATAACTAGATGAACAGGGAGCAGAAATTGGCTATGGTTCCATATGCACGTTCAGTTTGCGTTCAGCGTAGGCCAGTGCGTTTGAGAGCCCCCTGTGTCATATGGTGACCCCAGCATGTCTGGTGCCTGCCCCCCCCCATAGGCTGCTGCCCAGTGCTACATCGACCTGATCATCAAGGAGAGCGACAACAACGTCAAGCTGATCGTCCTGGACCGCCTGATCGAGCTGAAGGAGCACCCCACCCACGAGCGTGTGCTCCAGGTACAGGCCGGGACCTTCAGGGGGGAAGGTGGGGGGGTGCCTGTCGAAAAGACGTCCTGTTTCAGTGTTTCTAACCTAGGTGCTTGCCTTCTGACCTCCTCCTTCAGGACCTGGTGATGGACATCCTGCGTGTCCTGAGCACCCCAGACCTGGAGGTCAGGAAGAAGACCCTGCAGCTGGCCCTGGACCTGGTCTCATCCCGCAACGTCGAGGAGGTCTGTGTGTGTGTGTGTGTGTGTGTGTGTGTGGTGTGTCCAGTCCTCCCACTTAGCTCCTCACCAGGAGATTTCAAGTGAAACCTGTCCTCGTAGTTCTGGAGTCGTGACGCCGGTGCGTGTGTGTGTGTGTGCTCCAGCTGGTCATCGTGCTGAAGAAGGAGGTGATCAAGACCAACAACGTGACGGAGCACGAGGACACGGACAAGTACCGGCAGCTCCTGGTGCGCACCCTGCACTCCTGCAGCGTGCGCTTCCCCGACATGGCCGCCAACGTCATCCCCGTGGTGAGGCCCGCCGCCCTGCCGCCCTCCTCAACCTCACACTGTGTGTGTGTGTGTGTGTGTTTTAATGGTGTTTGTGTGTGTGTGTGTGTGTGTGCTCCCAACAGCTGATGGAGTTCCTGAGCGACACGAACGAGGCGGCGGCGGCCGACGTGCTGGAGTTTGTGCGCGAGGCCATCCAGAGGTTCGAGAGCCTCAGGCCCCTGATCATAGAGAAGATGCTGGAGGTCTTCCACGCCATCCGCACCGTCAAGTAAGCATATCCAGAGAACCAGCGCGACCCCCATCCCCAGATCAAATTTTACATTTGTGTGTAAAAGATGCTCCTTGGAGGAGATGTGACGGTGGAATGTGTCGTTCTGGGGCAGGATCTACAGAGGGGCCCTGTGGATTCTGGGAGAGTACAGCAGCACCAAGGACGACATACAGAACGTGATGACGGAAGTGCGCCGGTCGCTGGGGGAGGTACGTCCGCAGCCGCCGAGGTTCTCCATGTCCACCACACCCCCTCCACCCTCCCCCCCCCTCGTATGACGTTGCGAGTGACCTCTGACGGCCTGTCTCTCCCCGTGCGTCCAGATCCCCATCGTGGAGAACGAGATCAAGAAGGAGTCGGGGGATTCCAAGCCGGAGGAGGAGCAGAGCGCGGCGCCGGCCCAGAAGCTGGTGACGGAGATGGGGACGTACGTGACCCAGAGCGCCCTCAGCTCGTCCAGACCGTCCAAGAAGGAGGAGGACAGGTACAGGGACCCTCCCATCTGAGTGTTTCATCCTCATCCGGACGGGGAGTCATCCTCCACCATGTACAAGTAGCCTTAGAGGCCAGGAGTGTGTGACTGAAGCCTGTGTGTGTGTGTGTGTGTGTGCGCAGACCTCCTCTCAGGGGCTTCCTGATGGAAGGTGACTTCTACGTGGCGGCGTCCCTGGCCACCACGCTCACCAAGCTGGCTCTGCGCTACGTGGGCATCGTGCCAGACAAGAAGAGACAGAACGTAAGCCCCTCCCGTCCAACGGCTCCAGGTCGCTCAATAGACGGCAACTGCATTTTAGGGTGTTAAGAAGTCTTGTTTCCCTCACCCTCACCCGGCCCCTCCTTCCCTGCAGTCGTTTGTGGCCGAGGCCATGCTCATCATGGCCACGGTGCTCCACCTGGGCAAGTCGTCTCTGCCCAAGAAGCCCATCACGGACGACGACGTGGACCGCATCTCGCTGTGCCTCAAGGTGCTGTCCGAGTGCTCGCCCCTCATGAACGACATCTTCAACAAGGAGTGCCGCAAGTCGCTGTCCCACATGCTGGCCGTGCGGATGGAGGAGGAGAAGCTGTCCCAGAAGGTGACGGGGGGGGGTCGGGGGGGGGTGGGGTCAGGGGACGAGCTCGTCCATTGGTCAATATTGGACCCCTGCTTCCGTGTTGGCCCAAGCTGTGGGGAAGCTGCAGTGTTGACGGTCTGGGAAGAGATTCCCGCGAGATTCACTTTCCTCTCTGACCGACGGCCTTCGGCTCGGCCACATCCGTCTGTCCCGTCTGTGTGTTGACCGTGTCGTGTGTGTGTGTGTGTTCCCGCTTTGGCCCCACAGAAAGAGTCTGAGAAGAGGAATGTGACGGTGCAGGCGGACGACCCCATCTCTTTCATGCAGCTGACGGCCAAGAACGAGACCACCTCCAAGGAGGACCAGTTCCAGCTCAGCCTGCTGGCTGCCATGGGCAACACCCAGAGGAAGGAGGCGGCCGACCCCCTGGCGTCCAAACTCAACAAGGTAGCTGCCCTCTGCTGTTCTCAGGGCGCACGCTTGAGTTGTTTTTAAGTCCCTTGTTATACCCCCAAAACCACCAGCAGATGGCAGTGTAGCTTAGAGCAACTGTCAAACGTGTGTACAGAGATTTCTGTGTTGGATGATCTATTCCAAGGCCAGCATGATGACGGATTTATTGGAAGTGACTGTTGGGGCTGTTTGTTTTGTCCTTCCTCTTCGTAGGTGACTCAGCTGACAGGATTCTCCGACCCAGTGTATGCAGAGGCCTACGTTCACGTCAACCAGTACGACATTGTGCTGGACGTCTTAGTGGTCAACCAGACCAGCGACACCCTCCAGAACTGTACCCTGGAGCTGGCCACACTGGGTGAGGGGCTTCCTGGTGAACTGGGCTTCCACCACTGCTGTCAGCCTCAGCTTCATTCTGCTTGTGTGTGTGTGTGTGTGTGTGGGCAGCTTGCATCTGTGGAGCTAACCCGGAACGTTCCAATCCCACAGGCGACCTGAAGCTGGTGGAGAAGCCGTCCCCTCTCACCCTGGCGCCTCACGACTTCGCCAACATCAAAGCCAACGTGAAAGTGGCGTCCACGGAGAACGGCATCATATTTGGCAACATCGGTGAGGAGGACCGCCGTGCTCCTGAAGAGGAGACTCGATGTGGGGGGGTCACATGCTTTTCTCCATTTACCCTGTGAAAGGTACTGACTGTGTGTGTGTGTGTGTGTGTGTGTGTTTAGTGTATGACGTTTCGGGGGCAGCGAGCGACAGGAACTGCGTGGTCCTCAGTGACATCCACATCGACATCATGGACTACATCCAGCCTGCCTCTTGCACAGACGCCGAGTTCCGACAGATGTGGGCCGAGTTTGAGTGGGAGAACAAGGTAGGCCAGTGGACTCTGGGGATGACCCCGCCCCGGCCTTCATCCATCCACACGTCCTCGTTTTCTGAGGGACCTGTAAACCTTCCATTGTGTGTCTGTACTGAGAGGAACCTCCTGTGTGTTTTGAAGGTGACGGTGAACACCAACATCACCGACCTGAACGATTATCTCCACCACATCCTCGGCTCCACCAACATGAAGTGCCTGACTCCTGAGAAGGTAACCAGAGCGACGGGAGGCTCGGTCTGTAGAACGAAGGACCGTCCGACGGAAACTCGGATTCAAACTTTTCTGCTGCCGCTGTCTTTTTAGTCTTTTAGTCTTTTTTTGTATTAGGATTCATTGGACTTGCTAAATTTTTTAATGTTCAGAGTCCTCCGGTTGAATCAATCACTCTGAACAGAACAATGTACCGCAGGTGACACAGAAAAAAGAAAAAGAAATGTCTTTGTACTCTTCCTTTGAGATTCAGGCAATTATGAAGACGATGAAACGTCCTTTGTAACGGCCCTATCTTCAGTTAGCTCATCACATGGCTCCCTCTCTCCCTCCAGCCAGTCAGATAGACGCTGAAAGCGACGTGCTCCTCAAACCCCCTCCCGTCTCTCTCTGTCTCCCTCGCCAGGCACTCTCCGGCTTCTGTGGCTTCATGGCGGCCAACCTGTACGCCCGCTCCATCTTCGGGGAGGACGCCCTGGCCAACGTGAGCATAGAGAAGCCCATCCACCTGGGCCCCGACGCTCCGGTCAACGGCCACATCCGCATCCGGGCCAAGAGCCAGGTGGGTCCCCCCCCCCTCTCTCTCTCTGTCTCTCTCTCTCTCTCTCTGTCTCTCTCTCTGTCTCTCTCCCTCTCTCTCTCTCTGTCTCCCCTGGCCCCACCGCAACCCTCGAACCAGCGCTCGTGTGCTCCACCACTGGGGACGGGGGAGATCTCTTGAAATGTGTTGGATGATCTGGATGGTTCCGTGGCGGTTCGGGCGCTAGGACAAAGTGAAGTCTGTGTTTCCAAGACGTACATTTCCTATAGTGTGCCACGCATTCATGATCAACCTCTCTGTTCTCTAAAGGGCATGGCTTTGAGTCTGGGTGACAAAATCAACCTTTCCCAGAAGAAGTCTGCAGTGTAAAGCTCCTTCGAAACAACAGTCGCGCTGTAACCTCTCCCTACCCCCGGCAAGACGACCCTGCAAAGAAAGTCTCCTATCGCTTCCCTCTCCAATTCTGTTTTATTGCTTGTGTCTGCCTCCCCTGGTCACAGTATACGAAGCGCTTTCTGGCCGGTCGCGTCAATACTGTTTAATGTGTGTATGAGAGAATGTTTTTCACCATCTGTTAGAAAACAGGCTCCTTCTAAGCGTCATTGCAAGTGATGTCATTGGCCTATCTATAGTTTTCAATAAACCATGTATGTTAACGGACATGTTCATACGGAGTCTTTGTTCTTCTGGGTTCATAAGATTACTTTCACTTCTCTGTAGAAAATGCAGAGCATTGTGAGAAATATCCAGTGTCTCTGTAAATTGCAAGGAGGTTTATAAATGCAAGCTCAAATTTATGATTTTTGAATGGGTTCCAAGTCCTAAATCACCAATTGAACAAACGTGCAGTGATTACAATCAATGTAAATTGTAATCGATCCTTGCCAAGTATGTTTCAAAGGATGTAGGAATTCAAATATTCTCTCTTTAAGACTTGCCGCACTGCGATCAGACTGACTTGTGCTATTCAGTGTCATCAAAAGTCACCTTTGAGGGGGAAAAACCCCTTTGAATTCCTCTCAGTGGAACGGAAATTACTTTCCATTTTCTTTTTGTGGAAAGATTTTGAATCTAAAGCACCTCACATCCCTTCTCCGAGGGGTGCACACTTTAGCGCTAAATAGTCCGTTGGAACAAGCACACAATGATATAACCATGAAATGAACAGTGATTGCAGGGAGACTTTGAATAACAATCCCAGGCTGATTATGAAGTGTTTGGAGTGCTAAAAACAAACCCCAGAATGAATCACACATTCTTTGTCCTCCCTTTCAGTTGTGCCCTGCTGTGGATGGTGCAAGGCTCGGCACGTTATCACCACACATCTGAGTCACCTCTTCTCGGCTTCCTCTTCTCCACTGCATTAGCATGATCAAACAAAGAGCACATTTGTCGACAATTCGACACAATTTCTCCTTTCGCTGCAGAATCCTCCTGCTTTTTTCCTCGCCCCCTGCTTAGCTATCATTGTTCGAGCAGTAGGTACAGATGTCTGGGGCTTACGGCCCACTGTTGACCTTTGACACATTTCAGTCACTCCTTCACCTTGGCTGCGGGACAGTTTGCCCCTGCTGTTTGTGTTCAGGACTCATAGCTGAGTGGACTGGGTTTTTAGTGACTAATTGAAATTCCTTGAATGCCTCTGCTGGGGGCGATGGGTTGCAGAGGGGGGAGTCGATTGGAATTTGTTCACTCAGGACTGAACAAAAATAACAATCATCTATATAGACCCAGAAGGGAGAAGAGGATGATGATAAATCAAGTCTACTGTCATAAAATCAACATGTGGGAACTGTAACAGCCCAGGACCACAGAACTAGAATATTGGAGGGAAGAGAAGTTTGAGGATGATTGTGAATGAAGTGAGTGCCACATCATTCTTGTATGAAGTGTGAATGAACACCCACATCTGGGATAAAACGGAGTAGCTTAGCAACAGACGCATTCATCCACAGCTAAGGCACAGTTGTGTGAAATCTCTCACTCTGGATGTCTTAATAATGGCAAAAGGTGGCTGTAAGGTCAGTCGTCTCCACAGCTGTGACAACAGAGCCCAACACCTCCCATCAGGCACCTTCACCCACATGACGTGTGAATGTTGGATCTGGTTGAATTTCAATAACATATTACTATATCAAATAATAATGTGTAGCCTAGACACAATCCATTAAAAATATATAAACACTAAAATGTTATCATTATAAAGCTTTCATGACAAAATAGAAGAAAGAAAACAAAATAAATAGGCCTATACTACTGACAGTTTAAACTATAATGACAGCGTGCGCACTTCGGTAAGTAGGCTAAAACCCATAGTATTCGCCGTATATTAACATACATTAAATTATAGTCTCGGGAAATCTAGTTTCAGTTCAGCCTGGTTGAAGTGAGATCCCTAGTAGCTTTTAAATTAGGCAACAGTCTAGAAAGTGCCCCTAGCGACAGACATTTGTATTGAACTCACTCATTACTCCTATCTGTTTCACATCTACAACGCAGTGGCTGAAACACTGTTGCGGGGCGTATGGAGAAGCGTCCGTACAGCGCAGTGAGCAGTTAGCAAATTCCGCTTTCCCGGTCTTTGAACGGATAAAAGCCAAGTTGATATTGTGGCTATTCTTTTAGCTCGCGTTTTCTGCGCTCCATTCTTTCAACTGCAGGCCTTTCATTGAAAAGTGGGTGTCTGCTCACTGGTGTTCAGGCAGCGGCGAGTGCGTAAGTGTGTCCTCGATGGCAGGGTGGAAGGACGGCTCGGTGCAGGAGAAGTATCGGCTGGTTGTGGTTGGAGGTGGCGGTGTTGGAAAGTCAGCCTTAACTATCCAATTTATCCAGGTCAGTAGACTAATATTTGTCATCTTTTCTGCACACACTTTACTCTGAATATGTGGAAATTCGGGAGGGGAAGCTGATGAGAATGTGGACCCCACAGCGGATGCGGGGCTGATTTTCTTCTCGCAATAGGCTACAGCCTGTTCGCAGAATAGGCCTGCTTCTTATTCCTTTTTTTAAAAACTACGGAATTTCGGGAGTCTTAAAAGGAGGTTTCTAAACACCTTCTGCATCTTGGCAGCTACATACAAATAGCGTAGTGTACGTATTCAGTGCTGTCTCACAGTGAACGAATATTGCATGTGAAGAAATGCGAATTCTGGGATACACACACAGATTTACAGTTTGTAACTTGAAAAGACCACTGTTAAGTCAATGACAGCATATGATTGCATTGCATATGATCTCTATTTGCACGAGCTGGATTATGAATTTATACACTTAACATAATTAGGCCTATTTGTGTTCTGTTCTGAGACTTTGATATGCTTACGAGCGTTTGTAAAATACATAGGCTATATAGGTAG